>JAJLUF010000005.1:0-97095 GCA_030569995.1 Lachancea cidri
AATGAACAAGTAACATAGAATGGCTGTACATAATCCAAATAACTGGCACTGGGTGGACAAAAACTGTATTGAATGGGCGCGGAAGTATTTCAAGGAGCATCTTGTTGGTTTGAATACCGGGAAAACAAGCGACAAGTATGCAGAAATTGCTTCAGTTTCCTCTGTAGAGGGTGATTGCGAGGTCAATCAACGAAAAGGTAAGGTGATATCATTGTTTGATTTGAAAATAGTCATGATGATTAAAGGGAACGTTGGTGAGCAAGAATACGAGGGGAGTATTACTGTTCCAGAAGTTGCGTTTGATTCTGAAATGGACGACTATCAATTTGAAATTTCGATATACAAGGAGACTGCAACTTTGAACGAAGTCAAGCCTGTGATTAGATCAGAGCTTTTGCCCGCTTTGAAAAGTGTGTTTGCTCAATTCGGACCTGACCTGTTGGTTGCAAATGGTAACGACATCCAAGTCCCTGAAGATCAGGTCAAATCCCAATTCACAAAGGCTAACCAACAGAAGAGCTTTGCTAATGCTAAGCCATCTTCTTCGGAAACTGCTGGATCGGCGACAGGTAATAAAGCAACAAACAATTCAAAAACCAAAGCTGTTTCTTCTCCTCATTCGGCCGTGAAGTACAATAGCTCAACACTTCATTTGGAACCAACTTTCAACGTACCAGCCAGCGACCTTTACCAAACTTTCATTGATAAACAGCGAGTGATGGCGTGGTCAAGATCACACTTGGAGTGCAAATCGTCGGACCCTGTTTTAAAACAGGGTGACGAATTTACGATGTTTGGTGGCAATATTACGAGCAAGCTCGTAGAATGCGAACCAGCTAAACGCCTAGTATTCGATTGGAGGTTAAACGAATGGCATGAAGGTTACTTTAGCACCATTAAAATGGAATTTCACGAGTCTAAAGAGTACCATGAGACTAAGTTGCAAGTAACTTGGAGTGGTGTACCAATTGGTGAAGAAGATAAGGTCAAAGGAAACTTTGAAGAATATTACGTAAGGAGCATCAAAATAACATTTGGCTTTGGCGCAGTGCTTTAGGAAGAAAAGTATGTGATTTTGACTGAAGTTCGAGAAACAAAGGCTCAACTTTTTTTCTATTTCTTATTTTTTCAACTTTATAAATCGATGTTCCATCCGATCTATATACCTCTATATGAAAAACCATCAAATACTACATAAGACAAAATTAAATGCTAAAAACAAAACTTCAAATCGACTTGATTAGTTGCGAGAAGTGTCTCTGACGTATGTTTCTTGAGTAACAGGTGCATCAATGGCAGACGCGTTCCACTCCTCAAGCTCCTTTTTGTGCTCTCTTTCAATGGCAAACTTGACAGCTTCCAAGACATTCTCACAAATCTTTTTTGGCTTGTACTTGGGGATAGTGCCCTCTTGGTACACACCAGTCTTGACTAAGATGGAGTACCACGAGGAGTCATGCGAATTGGCGAATCTGATATCAGACTCAGGGGTATCACCAACGAAATAGACAGTAGAGGCAGGGGGCAAATGCAATAGCAACTTGCTGCCCTTCTCGATAGTTAGATCTTCGCTGGCGGCATCACTGGAATCATTTTCGTCTTCAGAATCAGAAACGAATGGTGATTCATCAGCTTCATTGTTGTTTTCTTCTAAATTGAGATGTTCAACGTGTTCTTCCAATGTATTCTTCCTCCAATTAGATAATACTTTCTCTGCAAAACGGAAAGTACCACGTTGTGGTTTACCGAACCGAGTAACTTGCAGTTCTTTACCGGTGTGCTCTTGATACAACGCGGCAATTGAAACTTGCAAGGCACCCATACCATACCGAGACAAACCATAATCGGTAGCCCAAACAAAATCTGAATGAGCAAAATATAAGCCGGGGCCCTCATCTGCGGTCTCAGACACAGTCCCCATTACACCGTGCTTAGAAAGCAGCAATTCCAAAATGATTTGCTGATCTGCAGCCCAGTTTCTGGAGTCTGCAAACACCAAAATTGCATCGATGGAAATCTTCGAGAAATCCTCGTCAACGGCCACTGCCTTTTCTTCTTCAGACAATTCGTAATAAGGGGTTACGCTGGGATTCCATTTCATGATATCAAGAGGGATATAAACATGCTCAAATCCGTAACCTTGCGCCACTTTCCTGCATGAGTCCAAAACGCCACCGACCACCAACACGTTCTTATAGGCAGGAACCAGATCTTTCATAGGGGTGTGACCCTGGATCACCTGGTCCTCAGTAACGGGAATACCTAACCTTTGAGACAAATCTCTACAACGGGCCTTTTCGGATCTACCACCACCATTGGTAATAAATATATAGGGGACTCTGATGTTGTACTTGTTGTGTCCGTTCAGGAGACGGAGAGCCTCACGTGCCTCCGGGATCGTTTCTGGACCACGCACAATAACACCGTCGATATCAAAGGCAAAAGCATACGAAGCCACTCTCTCATGGTCAATGACAGTTTGGCGAGTGCGGAGGTTGGGCGCAGAAGGGCGACGCGACGAGCGGGGCGATGTAATCGTCGACCCCCCCGTGTTATCCATTGACGTCAGCGGCTGCAGATCCTGTAGCTTCCATTGATCGCTCAACGATAACGAAGAGACTCTATGTTTACGGGGCGTGGGCGTCATCTCGTCAATTCCGTCGTTTTCCAAAAACGATTTCGTCCGGGGTTTGGCCCTTTTAAGCGGATCTTCAGACTCTACCACAACCTCCTTTTTCTGCTTCTGGTGCTGTTCTTCTTCCTCCTGGCCTGGGAATGGCGTAGGATTCCTGGAGTCGATCTGCGAATCATAACTTTCACCGTGTTTACCAGTTATCTTCTGTGAAATGGCTTTTAACTTCTTGGATATCTCGTCTGACATCTGGATGTCTATCTTAATTGTATGATAATGCTCTTTGTTGACTGCTAGTACTAATTGCTAACTGATAACTGCTGATTGCTTGTTGTCGGTCGTAAATCGAAAGAGATAGGGTCTTCGGGAAAGTGGCGCGAACGCTTTATATATGCCAAATACTGGGGTTTTGCGCTGGGCCTTCTACAACGTCATTGCGCTGCGCTCGGTTTACATAGGGTGATTTGATGACGTAAACACGAACGGGGAACAAACCACGTGACAAAGGTCACATGACCACAATCAGTCATGTGATCTGGACGACCACGTGATTAGCACCGACCGTCTCTGGTCACGTGGCAGACGTCATAAGCACGTGTCCTATTCCGAGCGGAGCTGCGCTGCCTTCGGTTTGGTGCATGGGTGGCCACTAGCCGCCTTCCCCGCAAACGTTTTTGCCCAGGATGACCGGGCCGACACCCTTATAATTCTGGCGCTAGTATATAAGTAACAAGGAAGTTGCACGGCGGTTTTGGCCACCTTGGAGGCGGCTAAAGCTGCTAAGTAAGCTAGAAGAGTTAAACTATAAACGGATACTAAGCAAACAAGTGGTTTAAGGTCTTTGAATCCGACGTTATCTATTATTTACATCAGTTTGCAATCATGATGAGCTCAAAAGTATCTAGACACAGCCGGTCGGAAAGTGGCGGTGTGACAAATGGGACCGGGACGATGTTTACAACAACTACGGATGGACGTATAGTCACAGCCAATAACAATATGAATGCCAAACTCAACAAGCGGTTCAGCCAACTACCTGAAAACCTGCGCCTTAACGGGCGGACCCCCAGTGGCAAACCTCGATTATTTGTGTGTGACGTTTGTACGCGCGCTTTTGCGCGTCAGGAGCACCTCACTCGGCACGAAAGGTCACATACCAAGGAGAAACCATACCATTGCGGCGTGTGTGAGCGGAAGTTCAGCCGCCGTGACCTTCTGCTGCGACATGCGCACAAAGTACATGGCGGTAATTGTGGTGACACTGTTGTGACACCTGGTAGTCGCAAACGCCGTGCCAGAGACGCTATCGGCGGCGAGTCTAACTCAGGGCCAGGGTCGAGGTCTGGTTCTGGCGCTGGATCGAGTGCGCTGTATCAGGAGACGGCTAATAAGAAACCTCGTGCTTTCCATAGGAGAGCTTCATTTTCTGCACAATCAGCTGAAAATTATGCTGGTGCGCTACAGACGCAAAACGCTGGTCAGGTAAGCATGGGCCGAGTCGAGTTTTCTACCCCGCACATGCTACCCATTGATTTGACGCAAACCGCTACATCCGGCGCGGGGGACTCTAGTTTTAACTTGCTGGATCGCGAAAACTGGATCAACGAAATGAATTCGCTCCCCATGCTTGAGGAATCTAGTGACTCTGCCGACTCCAGTGGCGCCAGTCACGATGACATTACCATGGTGGCTACGGGTACCACTCCTTTGCCGAGTTCCCGTTTAGCCCATGTAAGTGCTAGTAGCACTCGACCAAACCACCACAGCCGCCGTCGCCGGGCGTCCTCTTGGAAGCTCGATGGTAACAACCTCGAGGTGAAATCTCTCTTCACGTCTGATTACTCACCCAAGGATTGGAGTTCGAGCGACCACATCGAACTCAAATCGAACGTGCATGTGCCATCGCTTTTTGGCAACGATGGAAAAGCTGTTCCGCCATCTCGCAGATCAAGCGGATCCCATGATATGGTTTCCAGGTTCAATCAGTTCAAATTTTCCAATAAAACGCCCGTGGAACCAACACCTGAAGAATCCTCTCGCAGCCCTTCAAAAGACGATTTATCACAAGATTGGGCGTCCATTATCTCCAGCGCAATACCGAGTGCAGCGCCAAGTGTACCACCAGTTGATGATCTTGCCTCTGCTGCACCTCTCAAGACTCACACATTTACCAGCGAGGACGCACTAGGTAATTTTGATCTACACAATGATGTTGAGAGGACCATTGAGAATACGGCAAACGCAGACTATTCTTTCTACGATGTCAGCTACCCTAACATATCCAATATTACAAGAGCTCAACCTGTCCACTCGGTGAAAGATGGTTCCACGTGCCTCTTCTTCACAGAAGAGGTGCGCAATATGTGTTTGGAAGCACTTGATTATTATTCCATCCATTGCGTCGAGGACCGTTCTGCCAGAAATATTAGCTTCAATTCGAGTGTGTCCCTGCCCAGTTGCCAAGATTTGAACACTTATGCCTATTATTTCCAAGAGTATTTTTTGGTCCACTACCCTTTCATTCATCAGCACTTGCTATCACTTCCTATTGACGTCTTCAAATCTTACGTTCACGATCGTTCTGATACATCCATACCAGATGAGGTCTTATGCAATTCCAATATTGTTTGTTTACCACTTTTCATGGTTACCTTGGGCTCTCTCTACAAAGTTGGGGCACGCACTCAAACTATGGAACTCTATGAGATGAGTAGACGTGTGTTACACGTCTATCTCGACACTAGAAAAAGGCTGAAGAGTCGCAACACAATTTCATATCAAGGTGCAAATCTTTGGTTAGTACAATCATTGTGCCTCAGCGTGGTGTTCGCTCTATTTGCAGATTCCTTGGAAAGAGTAGACTCCGCGATGGTCATAAAGCAGGTATCTGCAGTATGCTCGCTGATAAAAAACAACCTTCTCATTCCTGCGTCAACCTCGGTGAACTCATTTGAATCGCAAGACCAATACATTCTATATGAATCCAAAATCAGAACGGTTGTAATGGGTTACAAGATTTGTCAATTCCTAAAAGTCTTTTGCCGCATTGATGCCGACCTTTTCCTATCCGATTCACAACTCGACGGCATAATCATCCCTGATGGAGAGAGAGTTTGGCAATCTGCACTTTTCCAAAGTGGAACAGGAAGTTGTCAGAAACAATACACTACTTTGTTCAAAAAATTTTATCAATCTTTTGCATTCACAAACACGGGAATGCACCAAATCCCGGAGTTTCTTTGTACTGCAATGTTATTCTATGAGTTCAATGCAGTCAAAAGTTCCCCCCCTTCTGCATCTTTCCAAATTTTCCTAACCAAAATCGATACCAAAAAGCTCGAAATGAACTTGCCTCCACTCCATGAAGTCGATACGCACAGCTCTTCTGTGTTGATCAGTAGCGCGATAGACATGAGGAATTCACTAATCTGTATGGGGTTTTTCAAAAAAGTCGACCCTCAATTTGCTCAAAAGGTGTGGAATAATGCTATGCTCGAAATTCATGAAAAACATTTATCGCCAGACAATTTCAATATATTAGCCAACGGATCTTACAGTTTGATAACGGATTTTTTAGTGGCCCTCAATTTCTCCATTAAAAACATTGCCAATTTATTCTATGGTAAAGATGATTCCATCGAATTCAATAGAAAGAAATTGTCCATGTTAAATTTACAAGCTTACTACTACAATTTCATTTTGTTGATCAAATTCATGCTCGATTTTGAGGCAACACCGAATTTCAAATTGCTATGCATCTTTAATGAACTGAAAAAATTGGCAGTTCAAGTACTTATTCCCAAACTTGCTACCGCTTATCCTTTAGAATTCTCAAAATTTGATGATCATTATAGCTCTTCAGTGCTAGGGACAAAGAATACTCCCATAAATGTTGATCAGCTGGAAAAATTAATTAACAACGTTCTGGTATATTCTTTCAATGATGCTAATTTTCTGAAAATGCCTGAGCAATCCCCGACCGAGTTCGTATTTGATACTACAGTCCAACCATCCATACTTACTCCAAATGCTCACGGACCTCAGCCCTCAAAATCTTCTGAGGATTTACTTAAGCAACATGAACAAGCAGTGAACGGTACTCCACTCAAGCAGGGATTTGCAGATCGATACCATCTTTCCGAAAAGTATGTTGCTGTGGCGAAATGCTTTTTTCTCTATGTTTTCGAAAATTATGCTCATGCTCACTTTTTAGAAAAGCTGTCGCTGGACTTTCAAACACTGGAACAACAGTTAGAAGAAAGTAAGAAAACGTATCGAAGCGATCATGGCTCAATAAATTATAGGCGTTACCTGACGAAAAACTTCAAAGAAACTCCTCCGGGCGACTACTATTTCAACCCTAACTCGTTAGACTCTTGAAAGCACTAGTGCTGTTGCACTATCTAACTTCTTGAGAATCCTTACGCCTATTTCTCTATATTGATGTTAATAAAATGTAATGAACTTGATGATTATAATGATGAATTTTATTCCTAATTTACCTAGTCAATCGTCCATATAAGGTGCTTATCCTTAAACTGCGACGAATCTTTTGAGATACTTTCCCCCTCTCTTTACTCATTAAACCCTGTATCGGCATTAATAATCGTTTGGATAAGCCATTCCTTGGATTCCACAAATATTTTATTCCTCAAATTGCTTTGATCTGTAAGTGCCTTGATAGAGTTTTCTTTAACTGCTTCAGCAACAGTATTTTTACTATTTCTCTCATTGATGTAGACCAGAATACCTATTTCTGGAGCCAAATGAGCACATTTACCCTCTATTTCCCGAATTAAGTCCAGTTCGGAGCCGGAGCCTTCATTCGAATGATCGCTCAACTTACGTGGTCCCTTATGAGCATCATCGACATATTCTAAGTAAGAAATCGATAAAACCCCAAAAACGTGGAAGATGAATTCAATGAATCCGTTAAATTCCGACTTCCCGTAAATCAGCACTTTAAACTGGGTCAAATGCAATATTCTACTGTTTAACTGCTCTCCAAGCGAAGCACCTGCCATCAAATTTGAGTAGAATTGGAAAATGTTGCTCGATTTCACCACTCCCGTTTTTGTGTTTGGATTAATTGAAAGTCTATGACTTTCTCCAGATGGTAAAAGGAAATTGAAAACATTCATAATGTCGAGTTTCTTCTTTTGCATACAGTGATAAATGAACCTCCAATGCAATGTGGGCCAGCCCAAAGCAAGTGCTTCCAAATACTTTAAACTTCTCAAATGTTTTTCAGTTATTAAGCAGACAAATCTGTATGAAGCAAAAGTAGGTTCATTCCAGGAAAATTGTCTTTCTTTTGTGTAATTGAGAAAGCTGGAGAAACTGTTATTAATAACGATTCCATCTTGAGAACTAATCATATCCGATATATCTTCCCTGCAGCTTTCGCCAAGACCAGTTAACACAAACAAGCATTTATCAAAAATACCTTTGTTATGAGATTTACTATTGCTCAGCTGCGTTACATTGCAAACTGGATTTATAACAGTAGCGGATTTAATTCTAAAAGTGTTCTGTTTGGTAGAGTCAAGTTCATAGTCCTCAGATAATTGAGTGCACTTTTTTGGAGAGACTGGTGTGATCACCGTTGTGTTTTTACGCCCTCTTATTGGGTATCTAAGATCTTCGAAAGCATTAGCTCGGCTTTGTGAACTACCTGAAAGTATAATTTTAGGACGTTTTGCCCATTCGCTCAGTGTTAATGTGATAGACGAAAGAGGTTTAATCAAAGTTCTCTTTCCCAAATTACCATTACTGTTTTTCCTTTTCAAATGTACAGTATCAAAGCCACGAATGCACCTAATCACATCTTGTTCGTTGGTTAAACACTCTAGGGCTACAACTGTGTACGACTTTTCCTTCCAATTAACTGTGTCACCTATTCTTATATCTAAGTAATGGATATCCTCTCTTTTAATCATTGAGGTACTTGATTCAAATAGAACTTCACAAACTTCTGAATATCGATTATTACTCAGAAGTATTCCTGGATAATAAACATAGTTCAAACTATAATGGCACCAGACTGCAGCAGGAAACATGATGTCCTTCTTGGATAAGTATTCATCGTCATGAGTTCTAATTTTTTCAGGGAATGAGTTAAGAGAAGCAGATTCAGAGTATTGAATTTTGCTCGGGGTACCTTGTGATGATGCAGTGGGTCCCAGATCAGTAACTTGAGTTTCAGAGCCAAGAAGAGGGATCCCTTGATTATGCATATTTAGATCATTTGTGAAGATATCGATAGGTTGTTTTTCAATGATATCAAGTGACCTTATACTGCTAGAGATTTTAGGCGAATCCTTAATTTCAGCAGCCCTCCTGAGTCTTCTTTTAGGGGAGCATGGCGAGCTTTGCTTATCAATTTGACTTCTCTGAGGTGATCTTGGGCTACTGTAACTTCTTATACTTTCTCTACTTCTTTTCCTCTTTCTAGACCACCGGCGACTTTTCACAATTTCTTGCGATTCTTCATTAAGGAAACCCGAGCTATCTCTACAATTTTTTAGGTCTTCTAAAGGAGAGTCTTCTGAACTATTATCCCGATTGCTTTGATAAGGTTTGTGATGAAGCCCGGCGATGTCTGAATTTTCAACTATTGCAACGTCCTCGATTTCAGGAAGCTCTTGCGTCAGCTCAACGTCACTGTAAATCAAAATGTCTTTATTTGTTTCGCTTTGCTTCTGGGTCGTGAGATCATATTGTAATTCATTCTTGTTCGAAAATCTAAGCAATACGCGCTTTTCGCTATCGCCATCGCCATCGTTGTCAGAGGATCCCTCGTCTACTGGCTCCAGCATTTTGAAAGGAGTGCCTTTATCAGTAGTCTTAGTTGACGGACCAGCTTCCATTCTAACTGAGTTCTCTGTTGAATCAGGATGATCATCTTTAGACGGTATCTTTGATCCGTCTGAAAATTGTAGGGGTCGCACTTTTTGTGCTGCGGTGAAGGGCGACTCTATAATTTGAGTAGGTCCATTCTTGTCAAAAATTTGTGAATGCTTAACGCTTTGTGAAAGATAAGGCATTAGGATAGGAGAAGAACATAAGCCAGAAGGCTTTGGGATCACTCTGGTGTCCGGCTCCGGTATTGGTAAAGATATGTCAACCTGTGTATCCTGATAAACTTCTTCGACGGTCTTTTCCAGCCTTTTATCATCTGTTAATGGTAGCACTTGCGTATTAGTCTCTGTCCTTTTCATTTGACTTTTATTTTCCTGCTCTAAGCCCTCACGATCACACTGTGTCACAGCTTCCAGGCTTTTTTGTACAAAAACTACACCATTAGTATGAACGTAATTCATTCCGTCTTCAGATTGGTCCTTTGAAATGTTTTCAGAATCTGGCAGTGAAGTATCTTTGTCGTTCACGTAGTCTGTTCGGCGTTCATTTTGAGCTCCGATCTCGTGATTCCAGCTTTCACTGAGTGACCCATCATCTTCGGAGTTCTTATTCTTCTGATCTTGTGATGAACGATATTTTATATGGTTACTGCTAGAGTTGGTTGCAGGTATTATGACATCACTAAATTCTTGAGTAGGTTTCGCCCCTAATAAATTAGTAGTACGCATTGTAGGACTTTGGATGCCATCAGAGGGTTCTCCTCCTCGATCAGTTAACGAAATATCAGTAGCATTTTCAGTGTTGATCGCCTGATGCGTGGTTCCTTCAAGGACCTTTGAGTGAGAGCTGTTTTCAACTTTATTTGATTTATCTTGAATTGAATTATTCATTCGTGATTGAAGAGTTTGTTTAAAAACATGAGTTTTACTTGTTACAACCTTAGATGGTGATTCAACTTGCCGTATTCCAAAGAACCGGTTTCCGATCGTCTCCCTCGGTTGCAATACGCAATTATCAAGCATTTCTTTCTCCTGGAATAGCATGATATTATCTGACATGTCATAGCTCGTTTCCGTTACTCTGTTTAACTCGTTATGTTGCATCCCTCTCATATCGGAAGGTGTATCATTGATTGAAGGCATCCTGGGTCGAATGTCAATCGGCACTCGTTGAGACGCTGGGGTGTCCTCGGGAGATAGTTTCATTTTGCTCATTAAGTCATTACCGGGCGTTCTATCATTTCGCAGAAATCCCTTTACCCTGTCAAGATCGGGTGTCTTCGTATTGTGCTCGATAGTGAGCTCCCTTGGGATAAGTCTTGAAGGAGCGGGAGAAAAATCTGCTCGGTCATTAATGCCCCCAGCTGGTATCCCTGCAGTTCTTTGAAAAATTTCTGCTGCGCTTTTTGTCTTTACGGGGTTGATGTTCTCAGTAGGCGATTCATTATAACTGACTTGGGATATCCTACTTGTATTTGGTGTGCTACTGATATGACGGTTCTTTACAGGAATCGAGTTCTCTAGGCTCTGGTTGAGAGGCTTTAGTACTTTCCCCGCAATAGGAGTTTCATTGATAACCTGGAATCTTTCTCGTTCAAGATCAAGTTCATCTGATTTCATCTCCTGCGTTTTATCTTTTCTGTTGATATTTCTACGACGCGATTATAAGAACTTTTTTTGCATGACAGACTTTTGTGGATCACAATAAGATCAATAACAATTTATTATTATTATTATTATTATGGTCAACGGTTAGTAATTTTCCTACAAATACCATCCAATACTACCTTGTATGTTATTGGCAATTTTTTCTAACTGTTCAATTTTTTATAGATGTTTCAGCACCAAGTTTTGAGCATTTGATGAAATATCTGGATGCTGAAGTTAGAGGCATAAGAAGCCTTATAAAGTCTGTTAAATTGGACGTCATTCTTAAAAAGTTATTTGATCTTATTGTTTCGCTCTGCCCTGTTGAGTTGTTCAACAGTATACTCTCTAAAGAGTCGATTAGCCGATCTGTCATTGAACGAAAACTCGAAAGGGAAATAATAACCCATCCCGAACTGGACATCGAAGTTGAGCCTAAATATCTGATCAAAAGTTTAACTCGGTGTAATCTCTATGATAAAAAGGTATTGGAGTCTAAGTTAAGAACAATGCTTTTAATAAAGACATTTTTAGCTTTTCTGAACTTCTTTGATGACGAATTTGGGAAAGCATTCTTTGGTTTTAGGTGGATATTACAGTTTTTGCATGAAGCGAGAAAAATTCCGGGGAGCTCTAATATAAACTTTATACTTTCATTGGACTATGAAAGGTCGTTGTCTCTTTTATGTGCAAGGTCTTTGATGAAGGAGTTTAGCTGTAGTAAAGCCATTAAGGTTATCGAAGGAACCGAATTGAAAATTGACCGTTTAGATATTTTGGAAGGATTGCTAGCCAACATCTTGGATTGTACTGAACCATCTATATTAACTTGCATTGATGAATTGGATTACTATATGATGGATGAATTTTTTACTGTCATTGGAGAAATGGAGGAAATTATATCCATGTTAAAGGGCCCCATTTGTGAGTTTGAAAGTACACCTGGAGTAAAAGACTTCGCTGTTAGGCCGCAAAGGACACACGTTGACAGTATGATTCGCAAGTACATTTTGGCTTCCACCTTCAAGCTTGACGGCGACAATGGTGTGATTTTGTGCATGAGCAAAATCCTCGAGGGAATCCTGCTATATGGAGGAATACATTTAGCAATCATATCCTTTTTTTTTAATTTAAGAAAGCACTATATTTCCAATTTTGGAAGCCGTCTAAACCGTCTAAGCCGTCTAAGTCCATACCATGATCTTACAAATCATTGTGTTGATCTGGTTGAAGAAATTATGAAAGACTGCGAAATTCTTGGAAATAGCGAGGAAATTTTAGATCTACAATGTCCACAGGTACTGTTGAATATCCTAGGTGATGAGATCATTATGGTTGACGAAGTGTACGATGAATCGGGGAATGACCACAATCATGATTTATCACTATTTTTGAGCGCGGTTAAGCTCAAGACAAGACGTAAGTGGTATGGTAGTCCCAAAATTCATGGAGAATA
This sequence comes from Lachancea cidri, assembly GCA_030569995.1. Taxonomy (NCBI): domain Eukaryota; kingdom Fungi; phylum Ascomycota; class Saccharomycetes; order Saccharomycetales; family Saccharomycetaceae; genus Lachancea; species Lachancea cidri. The sequence continues at coordinate 12,596 of JAJLUF010000005.1, forward strand.
CTCACAAGCTCAATGGCAGATGGGCTTATCTTGGGTGAAATTCTGGGAGAATTGCTATTTAGATAATATAGGGCCGCTCCCCCAAAAATTGAATAAAATTCTTGATAGTTTTTGGAACAGCACCTTTTTTGAACAAACAATTGCAGTTTGATCATTTAAAGGCGCAGATATGCAATATTAGTTTATTGAGATATGCTATATTTTGTCGATCGAAGATCATTTGGTAGAGACTGTTTTGGTACTATTTGAAAATAGTTCTGGTACTAAACTTGATAGAAAACGGTATGAATATTAATTCATCTCTGATCGCAGTTGTCGGTGAGAAGTCTTCAGCCCATTTCTGGAATTTCTGGGAAGCCAGAAAGCAAAAAAACTCGAATACTGGTATGCAAGTACGGAACATGGTTTCTTTGACTTGGTGAGATTTTGTCCCAGAGATCAGAAGTCAGGATCAGCATGGATCGAGGCTTTGTTTAAAAACAGAGGTAAAATCGCAGAAAAAAAATGTGTTCACAGCGAGTACTAGTATCAGCCTATTGGATTGAAACCTCGTAATTCAGAAGACCATATCCTCTCACGTGTTCAACTCTTGGATAAGTTTTTATGTTCCTGCATTGAATTATTATTCATGGACTTCTTCTGAAAATGGTAGACCATCGATATAAAGACCTCGATATAAAGACCAAATTTTTACGGAAATTCAGTATTTTTGTGATGCTACTTACTTGAGAGTTTGTTAATTTAATGTGAAAACAACTCAGATTTTTCTTTTCTTGGATGAGCTTTGAAAAGGATCTAAATCATCTGCTGCCCTTTTCTCAGTGTCTTTGTTTTCTGCTTGAGCTTTTTTGTATAGATCAACGATGCGTGCCTCTATGTGGTCCAACAGTTCCTGCCTCACCTCACCTGATTTTATTTCATCGTAAACATAAGGATTCAAGTCGTGCTCAGTTGTTACTGATTCTTTTTCTTCTTCTTCAATTATGTCATTGATTTCATCCACAGAAATCTGCAGTTTTTCACCCTTATTACTTTTCAAGTCAAAAAAATTTTCCTCTAGTATTCGATAATCAGTGAACAGTCCAACAAAGTGTTGAGGAACTATCTTCAACGGAAAACGATCTGAGAAGAAATTTTTAGGAAACTTAAAGCTTTCATCTACGTTTTTCTTGTATTGTAATCCACAAAATATTAACGACAGGACAGTGAAGGTAGATCCGTCGCACAGTAAAGATACAGGTTGCGTCCCTGCCTGGATTATGAAATTTCGAGCCTCTTGTATAATTTTTGGGAAAACTCTTTTGAAATTTTCACTCATGTTGTGATCCCTGTTGTATCTGAAATATCCGCTAAAAATTTCTTCGATCAGTTCCTTGGGGTTATGCAGATTTAAATCAAATCCCATCTGGCAAAGGACTTGTTTTTCATAAGTGACTAATTTGTCTCGCAGGTCCCATCTTAGTTTCTCGATGTTCTGTCGGCCACGGGAAGTCGGAATATCTTTCATCAAAAAATCACATGTTCCCTTTACAAAGACATCGATAGGTCTATTATTTTCCATGGTCTTACAAGCGGTTACCAGGAGAGCCTGCGAAAGATGGATACAATCGGGCAACGATGTCGGAAGGCCGAAAACGTACCAGTAGCGGAAAAAAAGAATGCAAGCAGCAGTGTAAGTATGATCAAATAGCTTCAAATTCTTCCTCATGACATAGAAATACATCAGGCACTTTTCCATTCTCCTCTTGGTATCATGAGCGGCGTGTGGATTGGTTCCTAATCTGTCAACGATCTCTTTACATGAACACGACCACGAATTTTCCGGTGTCCGTACTACATCTGGCCAAAGTATTCTTGTATTAAAGCCATTTAGGGTTGTAGGCGATAAATCTGCAGATGTCTGGGACATATCCTGGTAAAATTAGAGACCGTTCTATCACAACTTTGCTGTATTTTATTCAAGTAACTATGAGCATCCTAGCAGAGACAGAATTTGAAAAATAGAAAAAGGCCGGGTAATAATTTTCGTTTGATCTGTCGGAGGCTGATATTATAAATCCAAATGATATTGAGCCATATTCCTTCTCATTGTTAAGAGATCCTGGCCCTTGAACTATCCAGTACATATATTATGTTATTTCTTGTTATTAAACTATTTCGTCCTTCTTTCGTAAAAGTCATTAAATTTTTTCGTAGCATATCCTATTCCCATCGGTAACGACAGCTTTTAGCTTTCTTCTGTGGGGAGTCTTTGGGACTTTCTTCGTTTCCCGTTTCTTCTGTGGTAGTTCTACGTTTTCATCGCCCTGGCCTGCTACGTGATCTTGGTATCTTGTAAGAAATTCTTTTGAAGAATCGTCTACTATACCAGCAGTATGGTGTACTCTCGTGACGGGTGCATCGCATCTTTCCAGCTCCATCAAATAGCCTTGTGAAAGAGAGCGCGCACCCTGGGTCTGAGGGGGGCTGATACTAGGCCGTATGGTATCATACGTGGAGGACTTATTGCTTCTGGTGGTGATCAGGGCCTCTGCCTCGCGTTTTTTTTTCATTAATCTTTCGAATAGAAATTTCTTATCGCTAACTCTGTTTGAGTTTTGTAGCTGTCTTACGAATTCTGTTGAAGAGCTTGAATCGGAATCATCATTCTCATCTGAAATATGATCAAGTTCATAACCATACGACCATGCACGTTCCGTTAGTTTAGGCGGATCTGAAAAGACAGAACTTGCAGATCTGGAACGATTGGAGGAATCCGGAGAGTCTGCGTTAAATCGGAGACACTCGGGACTCTTGTCATCCTGTGCAATTAAACTTTGAAATGATTCTATTGGTGTCAGGGCAACATTGACGTTTTTTATCACTCTCGGCGGTGTTTCCACCTCCTGAGGACTTTCTTCATTTACATCATCAGCTGATTTGGGAACCAAAGGACGGCGGAATAGTTTGTGGCTGTTGATAGCAATCCTATGAAAGCCCTGAAGTATTTTTATATAAGCAAGACCGTCACTGTCGATCGGTCTCTTTATGTCTCCTTTGGCTAGGGCCTCCACATTTTCCTCAAGTTCAGAACCGGCCGTGGTTAGAAGATCCTCGTCAATTTCTTCATCTTCACGAAATTCGCCAAGTTCTCCTCCGAAGGCTTGAAAGCAACCGCCAGATGACTTTATGAGCTGCTGACTGGATCCTAGTGAAAGATTTTCCTGCACCGCTCTTAATGATCCAATAATCGATAACCTTTCGGTGGAAATGTAGGTCAAAAGATTCCTCTTCCTATCCATGATGTGGAAAAGGTCAAAAAGCAACCTCTTGGTCCACCAGTTCGCTGATGTGTGCTCCTTTAGAGTCCTGTTGTAGGTGATACTTTCATTGCTCAATATTTTTAAAGCTCGACAGGTTTTGGAGACTTTATTCAGGGAATCGAAGTCCAGAAAGAAAAGAATTCTGAATATAATATTCAGTGGAAGCTCGTCCAGCGATTTATTGGTTCCGTGCTGCTCTGCCTCGCTGATCGACATCGCTACCAGATAATGATCAATCAGATAACCTGACTTGACTTCTAACCGATCAGTATAGTGAGTGTTATTTTCACTCGTGTGATTATTCTTACCACTCCTCTTTGATGTACACTAAACATTGAGTTAACTTTTTTTCCTTATTCTCCTGTGGTTTATTTGTTTGCCATTTTCCGAATATGGCAATTGTTGGTCACATGACTCAACCTCACTAGCTTGTCCTTCAGCCCTCTTCTTATTACATCTTCAAAAGCTCGAAAGGGTTTCTCTTCTATGGAATTTCAAGGCTTTACCCAATACTTCAGTTGGTGTGAGATTGGAAACTTCTGGTAATGTGTGTAATAGTTACTTTGTTGTGGTCACTTTGTGTTACTCTTAAAAATACTACGTAGTAGCTGAAACAACGCTGAGCTTCTTAAGGGCAATTCATCAGTCGTCTTGATATGCCATTTTATCAAACAAGAGACCTTCAACAGAATAATAATAGTTGCTCATTCCGCTATAGTGCTTAGGTACGTAAATCGTTTTTCGTGACCTGTTGAGAAAGAAGTTTGGACTTTAACAACTACGTAACTTACAAGTGAGTTGACAACGTCTATGCATTTTGCTACTAGTTTGCTACTTCAGGCTGTGGCTTCTTTGGCAGTAGCAGAGCCATTGAGAGGAGTTCCGGATGAATTGCTATATTTGTACCAACCGCTACCATCAGAACCCAGCAAATGGGCTTGTCTCAGTGATCCATCTGTCATTTTAAATTTGTCACAGATCAACGACGACTACTGTGATTGTCCTGATGGTTCAGACGAGCCTGGTACCAGTGCATGCGGGTCTAAATCAAGATTCTTTTGCCAGAATAAGGGCTTTGCGCCAAGATATATCTCCGGTTCTAAAGTTAATGATGGCGTGTGCGACTGCTGCGATTGTTCCGATGAGGAGCCTGATCGTTCGGCTTTATGGGTTGACTATCAAAGCTGTGAACAGCTAAACAAAGAATTCGAAAGGCTCGTAGCAGAGGAATTGGATGACCAGAGAAAAGGATCGATCGGACTTCAACAGTTGAAGAGAAAACATAATGTTGCAAGCAGCAGCGAGCATGGTTTCGAGGACCAACAACAACTTTTAGAATTGGAAAGTTCAGTTGCTCATCTAGCAGACTCTTTAAAAGTTGAGGAAGAGGTACTAGATAATGCTAGAGCGCTCTATCGTCACCAATTGAAATCTGAGAATCCCGTGTTGTTTAGATTTGAACAATTGGACATTCCGTATCTCACTTCTACCATAGCCTCCGTATTTAACAGGGTTGAATTGATATCCAAATCCTATCACAGATTGGTTCAAATTATGGACGACCTAGCCTATGACTACAATAAGAAACTGAATGATAAGGTGGTGAATGATAATGTGGGGAAGTATATCGATTTTATGAACGACCATTCCGAAGACATTAATGTCAGTCCTAGCCTGGACAGTGATCAGCGCGTGCAAATTATAGAATATCTGAGCCTTGAGCTGCCGGAAATGTTTCGTAAAGGTACGTCAAGATTTCCACTTCTTGCAATCAAAGGAAAGTTTGCGATGGTAGACGCAATTATGAAAGTGAAGATGAAATACAAGGACGATCTGCTAGATGTTATCAAAGTCTTGGTCGACTTAATGGATGATATTTCTACTAATTACAACGTGAACGTCCAAGATTCTGGAGTTCGTAAAGCTGTTGCAGCATATGGGGACTTTCTGGGCGAATACGCTAATATTTTTGACCCATTAGAGCTCCCAGAGAAATTTCACGACGAGTTTGAAAGATTGGGGCAATTCATTGCTAAAGAGGCACCCACAATTGCAGCACCATCAGCTGAGGCAAATGACTCCATCCTTTCAAAAATAAAGGACTTTTTCAACTATCATTGGCAGGCAATTCGTCAAGATCCATCGGGTATCGGTGCCCAGCAGTCCAGAATTGATACTATGGAATCAAAATGTTTGTCATCCAGAGAGGCTTTGCGCGTTGAAAGGCAAGAGCTTCAAAGGCTCACTAACCAAATCAAGAACACTGATTCAACTGCAGATTCGATGGATTTAGAAGAAATAGGGGAACTACTTCAAAATATGAACCCTGGCTGCATTAATGCCGCATACGATAATTATCTGTATCAAATCTGTTTCAATTCTGAGGAAGGAAGGATAGCTCAAAAGGAGGATAAGCCAGATGGAAACACCGTATTGATTGGTCGATTTGATAGCTTTCAATTCGATCATGAAGTTAGTAGCCAAAGGTATATTGACGGAATTAGAAATCAGTACTCGGACTCTGATCTAATGTCTCACTTGGAAAGCGAAGAAGGACCAGATGATTCCAAACTACTTATGGGTAATCTACCTGATATAAACAGTGGTTTGGTAATTCATTATAATGGTGGAGCCCGTTGTTGGAACGGGCCAGCCAGGTCTGCCCAGGTATCTTTCAAATGTTCTGAAGCCTTCCAGATCCGCAATGTTTATGAGCCTACGAGATGTCATTATGTGTTTGAAATCAGCGGTCCTTTGGGTTGCCCATCCAGATTCAACTTCGAGCGTCCGGAATGGTTGTGATCAACACTTTTATTATAAAATATACTATACCAATTACTTATGTTTTTTGTACTGGATTACGATGTAGCAAATTTTGCCGCTGAACGAATACATATATAGCTAACTAAGTCCCTGTGTTCTATTTATTTGCCATACAATAGAAGTTCGAAGATGCCAAATTGTCTCAATTTCATTCCTGTATGCGATACATCGCAATTGGAGCCGAATTACACACTTATTGATGGTATTGCAAAACTAAAATGGCAATCTGCGTGTTTGAATCAAGGTAAAGATTCCTTCAAACATCGAAGTAAGATATCAAATACGGTAAAGATATTCAATAATGGCATGAATAGTATTAAGAAAAGTAAAGCTACTATTGTGGAGACGCAGACTCTGTATTTCGCGGATTTATGCAGCGGAAGATGTGGGTTAATCCAGTTGCTTTACTCTAATGTTCTTGGAGGAATGTATAAGACTTTCCAGTTGAACTTAAAGGTTTGTCAATGCGAAGAAAGTGAGGATGACGTTAATATTTGGGAAAGTTTCAAAATTGAAAACGTTAGACATTTCAGTGAGTATAAGGTTCAAAGTGAACATATGACATTTGAGATCAAAGAGACGGATGACGGTATCGCTACGTTGTCTATCATTGCTTCTCTAAGTAAATCGAAGTTGGAACCGATTGTCCAAATTAACCTAAGTGTTACGCTCGGCGTGGGTTTCGAGATCAATCCCGAAGGCTCTAGCTTTTATTTGAGCAAGCGGCCCAAAGCTTCAGGCACTCCAAGAAAGCGCCTAAGGCATATATTTGTACCCGGGGGAAAATGCAATGGTAAGATAAATTACTACAAGGGTGATTGCCCGATCGAAATCGAATTTAGTGAAGTGCCCATTCTTTTTGTTGGGGCGCTGCACAGTTTGAGCCCAATCAAAGCCGCACGCAAATGGAACTTTGCCTTTTTTCAAAGCCAAAATTATTGCGGGGTTTGCATGGAGTATACAACAACTCCAAACTTTGGTGATGTTACCATAACCATAAGCGCTTTGTCCTGTAACAACGAGATCCCCAGTATCTACGCAAGTTCGATGCCTACAAAAACACACGTCAATTTCCTAAAGACAGCTCTTGATCGCGTGAATAATTGGAAGTATCCAACAGCTATCAGAATCCCGCTTGGTGACACCCACTTCCTTACCGAAGATCGTTTACGGCTCGTAAATAGATACGATGTCTTGAACGAATTGCCCAACGTCGTGAAGTCGGTTGTCGCGAACGTTGCCGGTGTAAAGCCGTGCATTTATCAATTCTGCCAGCGATCAGACTTCGCAAATGAACGAGGACTTTCCATAATTGAAAGCACCTTCATTAGCTAAAATGTCTTTAATGGATCTGGTCACGTGGTATCATCACATTTTCTGTGCGCCAAGTGCCTGAAAGTCCAAAAAGAAATGGGCGATGAGACTTGATTTCAAGCAAAAAAATTTTAAAGAGTAGAAAGCCCTTTTTATTTTTCCTGTATAAGCTAATTGATACACCCCATTATATAGCGATTTTTGGAAGAATCTTGGCTAGTGAAGACTCGTCGCATTATTGAAAGAATTAGAACCCAAGGTTGTAAGACATCTTCCAGTTAAATACAGAATTTATTGCGTTTTTAGAGGTTTTGATTTGCAGATTGTATTGGATTTAAGTACCTCATCGTAGCATTGTGATACGTGAGATTCAAACTTAAAAACAGATAGAAGTGAACGCCAGAACGGGAAGTTGAAAAGAAAATAAGGAGTAGAGATATGGCCGGCAAAAGTCCTCGAAAAAGCGGAGTAGCCGGCAAGCAGCCTTCGAACCTGAAACGGCTAAAAAACAGAAACTTAGGTGGTAAATCGGCCCCTGTGCTGTCGGGAACAGGTATACATATGAGGCCGAGAAGGTTCAGTCTTATATATTCATCTGACTCGTCTTTGAGCGCTCTTTCCGACTTGGAAACCAATAAGAAGCTAGGATTCAAAAACCCCAAGCTCACTAGAAAAGCCAAACGTGGCGTAAGCAATGAAATGGGTAAAACAAGTAAACTGATACCGGGCTCAGCTATTGATTCAGACAACAGCTCATCCACTTATGGCACTGCAAGTGAAAACGGTGTGGATGATGATGACGATGATGACGATGAAAACGACGACGACCCGGATGGATATTCAAGTTCGTCATCAAGCTCTGACGATGATATTGATCTAGTTAAACTCAGTGCGGAAAGGAAGAAAAAGGCCATGCAGGCAATGACCGCCTTAAAAAGAGGGAAGTCTCCAAAGAAAAGTATATCCACTGGTACAAAGGGATTGAAGTCTAAAGAAGAAGAATCCAACACTGAAAGCTCCGATGATGATGTCATGGCATTTAATTTTAAAAACGATGACGGTATACGTTTTGGACATGTCAGTGATGAGGATTTAAGCGATGAAGATCTTGGTGAAGAAGTTGCAGATGAGCAAAGAGCCAACAAAACCGTCGCACAGAAGACCAATACTATTGATCAGTTATATGTACCCCAGATTTCTGAAAGTGAGGAGTCTGACTACGATATTGATCGTGATGCATATTTCAAGACAATTGAATCAGACAATGAAAACATAACTGGTTTTGAAACAGGTTTAGAAACCGGTGAGGATGATATGCCTATTCTTGACGAAGAGGAGCAGAACATCGTTTTGGAATTAGAGAATGATGATGATTTATCTTTCAACGGCAGCATACATGAAGAAGGAGAAGATCCTGTCGACACAGAGGGAAATACAAAACACGGCAATCGTAGCATAGATGATTATGATGAAGATGAAGATGGTATCATGAGCGACTTTGACATGCCATTCTATGAGGATCCAAAATTCGCTAATCTTTATTACTGTGCAGGCAGTGATCAGCCGCTGTCTTTGAGCACCTCATTGCCCTTGATATTAAATGACGAAAAAAGGAAAAAACTGGACAAGAAGCAATCCAAAAGGCGAGAACGTGAAGAGCTAGTCAAAAGGCGGAAACAAGTGAAAAAGCTGAGAAAGGAAAAAAGAGATAGAGCTGCAACTCCTGATTTGGAAGGCGAGGAGTATTTGTTTAGTGTGTTTTTCCACAGCGACGACGAAAAAGAGAATAACCAGGAACTAGAATCTCAACTGCGCCAGCTTGGATCCGCAGCACCATCCGATACAGATTACTCCAGTGATGAAGAATATGAAAATATACTTTTGGATATTGCTCACATCCCCACGGACGACGAGAGCCTGGATGGTATGGCTGATGAAATTGATCTAGATGATGATGATGATGATGACGATGATGTCAGTATGTCTAACGTTTTCATTGATATAGATGATCTTGATCCAGATTCTTTTTACTTCCAGTATGAAAGCTCGGAGGACAGTGGGGTTGAAAACGGAAAAATGCATGGGAATATTGATAACAAGGATAAAAATGGACAAGCAGATGAAAAGGGTGATATTGAAACTGTTATTTATGTGGATGACGAATCTACTGATGAAGATGAGACGCTTCCGCCTCCTAATTCTCGAGGGAAAAAGATTGGCTCCAAGGCCAAAGAAGTCGTCAGTGCGAATGTTGTGGGTTTGAAGCCACCTAAGCTAGGTACGTGGGAAACGGATAATAAACCATTTAGTATTATCGATGGTCTTTCAACAAAATCTTTATATCCGTTAATACAAGAGCAGCAAATTTTGGAGCAGCAATTACAACAACAACAACAACAACTGTCAGCTAGCGAAGTAAGTGTTGGTGGTGAAAAAGAAGAATTAACACTAAATGAACTGTTGAATATGAGCGAATTAGAGGACGAGGAAACCCCTAAAGTCGCTACCAACAACAATCATGTCATTGGAGAATGGTATGATACTCCAAAGGTCCCTCTGTCTGCATTCAGAAATAAAGGAATTGATGTTAGCCAAGATGAGGAATACATGTTACCAGTATTCTCAGCCCGCAAGTTCCCCATTGGTTATGTTGGTAGTGAACGAACCAGAAGGAAGATTGATAGAATGAAGGAGCTACAGAAAAAGAAGAATGATGAAAGAAGGAAGTTTAAGAAGAAGAAAAAGTTGTTGAAACTAAAAAGAGAACGAGAAAGACTGGAAAAAGAAAGAAGCTTGAATGGAGATGTGGTCGTCACAAAGGGAGCAGACACTCCTGTCAGCAATGCATTGTTAAGCCCATCTTCTCAACAGGGACAAGAAACCTCTGAATCTACAGGTGCTTTAGTTCTGCCAAGAAAGAACTCAATCAAAGGCCTAGATCTGGATGACATTAACAACCTCCTCAGCCGAGGTGATAGTGATTTGATTCCGCATATTGAAAGCGGTATTGATCTCCTCGAAAATGACGATGCTGATATTCTCGCTTCTTTAACTGCGCCAGTTAATATTGATACCCTTGACAGTAAAAATATGACAACTGGTGCCGTTTGGCGGAGAAGACAAAGTATCGTTGAAGCTGCGGCTGAGAATTTGCGCTTTACTAAAAGCGGCTTGTTCAGTGAGAGCGCATTGGCAGATCTAGACCAAATCATTGGAACCTCGAATGGCTCGCTTGTGGAATTTAACGATATTCTGCAGTGATAATCGACTTGTTTTTGGCCATCATTTATATAAAATCTTATTGGGGGTGCCTTTTTTTGCACAGGGAATCGGTTTTGTTTTCTTTTTGGTTTCTGCTATTGGTGTTTGACATTAGCATGAGCGTAAATACTAGCATGATATTAAACATAGAAGGTAATTAGTTAAACTAGATGCTTTCAAGCTGTCATCTGTATCCATGTTGGGAGGAGATTTCACTGTAATGTAATTACGGACGGCTGATTACTTTCTTTTTTTCGCGATGAAAAAAATGTGAAAAGTTTTGAATAGCTCATCGCTCAAGAACATCGAACAAGTCAGGCCAGAACTTATCGTACGCTACCTTCCGAGATGGATTTAAAAGTTGAATATTCTAGCACTGAACTAAAGCCCTTCTATGCGAGTAGCGGTGCAGTAGCATCAGTCACCGAGGACGGTTCTTTACTAGCTACTTCAGTGGTCGATGAAGTTAACATAGTACGATTGGTTCCACCATGCATGGTAGCTCACAAAATCGAAAATAACGACGAGCAAGAAATTACGGCTTTAAAATTAACACCAAATGGTGAGTACCTAGGCTTTGTCTCTCAGGCTCAGCTCCTGAGAATCTATCACTTGGCCTCCAAAAAAATTGTGAGAGCCATGAAAGTTTCTTCTCCCGTGTATGTTATGGATAGTGACGAAACCTCAACTCTTTTCACTCTTGGCGGTACAGATGGTAGTGTTAGTGTAATCGACATTGAAAACGGCTACGTCACACACTCCTTCAAAGGACATGGCGCAACCATTTCTAGCGTTAAATTCCATGGAGAATTGAATAGTAACAGTTGGAGATTGGCCTCAGGAGATACTAGCGGTGTAGTAAAAGTGTGGGATCTGGTCAACAGAAAGTGCATACATACTATTCAGGAGCACACTGCTGCTGTTAGGGGTTTGGATTTCCGCACCACAAATGACCAAATTCAACTCCTGTCAGGAGGACGTGATGACGTGGTAAATCTCCATCAATTGAATACAAGCAAGAAGGCGAAACTTTTAAAGACGATTCCTGTCCATCAACAGGTAGAATCTTGTGGTTTCATAAAAGGCGTAACCCGTGATGACCTTATCTATACCGCTGGAGGTGATGCTGTCTACCAGATTTTGAGTTCAGAAAGTGGGGAAGTTATCAAGAAAACGTCGAAGCCTATTGAAGAACTATTTATAATAGGAGTCTTACCATTTTTGAACTCATCGAAGATGTTTCTTGTTCTCTCTGACCAAACACTTTTCCTAATTGATATCAATAAAAACCTTTCTAATGACGAAAAAATAATTACTGTTGACTCAAAGATTGCCGGAAATCACGGTACGGTAGCTGACATGAGATTTGTCGGTCCTGAACTTAATAAACTGGCTTTGGCCACCAATTCCCCTGCTCTGAGAATCATCCCAACCATCAATCACAACACTATAGGCATAGAAGGTGAAGACGAAACGCACAACGAACTCTCTGTAGAAGCCGAAATGTATGAAGGACATTCAGATCTTTTGAACTCTTTGGATGCAACCGAAGATGGCCTCTGGGTTGCGACTGCGTCGAAAGATCGCACAGCTATTCTTTGGAGATATGATAGTGATTCAGCTACTTTCAAGCAATATGCTAAATTTGTTGGGCATGCTGGTTCTGTCACGGCTGTGGGATTACCAAATGTTATGCATCATGATTGGCCCGAATATGTTATAACTGCATCAAATGACTTGACAATCAAAAAATGGAGCATTCCTAAACCAAATGGCGATGAAGAAGTCCGCGTGGTTAATGTCTCTGATTACACGCGTAGAGCGCATGAGAAGGATATCAATGCACTTTCGATATCGCCAAATGATTCTGTGTTCGCTACAGCATCTTACGACAAAACTTGTAAAATCTGGAACTTGAACTCCGGTGAGCTAGAGGCTATTTTGGCTAATCACAAACGTGGACTTTGGGATGTTTCCTTCTGTCAATTTGATAAATTGATAGCTACCTGCTCAGGGGACAAAACGATCAAAATTTGGTCTCTAGATACTTTTTCCGTCGTTAAGACACTGGAAGGACATACAAATGCAGTTCAAAGATGCTCATTTTTAAACAAGAATAAACAGATAGTCAGTTCCGGTGCAGACGGTTTAATAAAACTTTGGGATTGTACCACCGGTGAATGTGTGGGAACTCTAGATGCTCACGCCAATAGAATTTGGGCTTTGAGTGTTTTCAATGATGGAGACAAGTTGGTCTCAGCAGATGCAGATGGTGTGTTTCAGTTTTGGAAGGACTGTAGCGAGGAGAAAGAAACACTAAATTTGGAAAAGGAAAAAGCAAAGATTGAAAACGAGCAGTCCTTGAAAAACTACTTAGCACAAGGTGATTGGACTAATGCATTTTTGTTAGCCATGACTTTAGATCATCCAATGAGACTCTACAATGTTTTGAGACAATGCTCGAGTACTAAATCGTCAGACTTCATTTTCAATGAAGAAATGGACAACATCATCGGAACTTTAGATAATGAGCAGGTACTGCTGTTAATGAAAAGATGCAGAGATTGGAATACCAATGCTTCAACTCATTCTGTTGCGCAGAAAGCCATCAGATGCATTCTAGTCCGTCATAACATTGCGGAGCTAACTGAAATTCCAGGTATGATACAAATTGTGGATGCTCTTGTTCCATACACGCAAAGGCACTTTGCGCGGGTAGACAACTTAGTGGAACAGAGTTATCTGTTAGACTATTCATTAGCAGAAATGGACAATTTATTGTAAATATACGTACATAAAATAGAGTGATCATGCATTGAACGTTTATTCCATTCTGTTGTCACGTGAAAATGGATCTTACTTTTTTAGAACTGAAAAAAATTGTCGAGATGAGCTTGATGACTTTATAGAGAACAATCAGGAGCAGAATATTTAGCCTTATAATGTCACTACAAGAGTCCAAAGGTAATCAAACTGTAAAGAGAAAGACCAGAAGAAGTAAGAAGAGAAGAACAGCAGATGTAAGCGATTCTGATTCTGATTCTGATTCCGATTCTAATCCTAATTCTTCGCCTTCTTCAGGTACTGAGATGGTTGTTGATGTCAAACAACCGGAAAATGATATCCAACTATCTGATTTTGAGATGTCCGAAGAGGAAGATGTTCAGAAAGTTAGCGTTGAAGGTTTTGAAGATGAAACCAGAGAGAAATTGAATCATATACCACTCACTACCACAGAGCTCTCAAAAAAATCCAAAAATAATATCAATAGTATTGATCTCAAAAAAGTGCAGCAAAGCATTCAGGAAGCTCAAGACAAGATAGGACTAGTGAAAGATGGAAATGAACTAAAAAATTCGTACCTCAACCTATTGTTTAATTATTATGGCGAAGATGCAAACTCTCTCAGAGATGCGCCAGATTTCACACCTAAATCACTTGTCCTACTAGCTAACGTCCTTAAAGACGGAGCAAATATGTTTGATGTTGATACGCTGAAGACAATTGTAGAGTCTAGACAATGAATAGGTTGCACTATAGTTTGTAATTATATATTATACAGCATCAAAAACACTAATGGACGGAAATCATCAAAAAATGCTAAGCCAGTTTCTCACTGGTCGATGACCCTTACCATGAACCATGCAGCACCTGCTGCCGCTCCACCGACGGCAAGCATTTGGAAGCCTTCGCTTATTTTTTTGCCCAGAGAACAGTTATCGCTCATAGATATAGCAGTTTTCACAAAACCGAACCAAAACAAAGTAATAGACATAAGTATGGTCGAAATCAGTAAGCCTGTTCCCACTTTGTCCACAAAGAAATAGGGAATAAGTGGTACGAAACCACCAGCGAAGTATCCCCCGCCAATAGTAAACGCGCTAATAAATTGCCTATTCTCAGCAGGTTCTTCCAAACCGCGTCCGTACTTGATTATGAAGTCCACCATTAACTCTGGTGTTTTTTGTAGATCCTTGATAAATGATACGATAGTCTCGTCTGTGAAATCTGGATTTATTTCCAGTAGGATGTCCTCAATTTCATGATTTATCAAATTCATATTGTTATAAAACTTTCGCTTCTCCTGTTTGACTTCAGCGTGATAGTAGTCGGATTCACTCTTCGCTCCCAGATAGCCTCCGAGTCCCATCGAGATGGCTCCCGAGATCAACTCTGCGAACCCACCTGTTATAACAAGCTTGGAATCTCCTAATGACGATAAACCGGCGGTCAAAGCAAATGGGACTGTTAGCCCATCACTCAACCCAATGATCATATCACTCATTAACCTTGGATCTACTTTACCAAATAAACCAGTCTTTCCATCATCCTCACCATCTTCAAACTTGCCCGCCTCCTCATCTTCATGATCTGCGCCCCTTTGGTATGTCCCGTAGGAGTTGCTCGCAGCTGCTTCGTTCGTCAGCAACGGAGCGCTATCGCCCTTCTTAGACACTAATTTGACCACCGCATTTTTTATCGCTACAATAGACATAATTATATCGGGCCTTGAGTTCTTATTTTCTTTTGTTACCTGTAATTTATCCAAAAACAATCTTCGGGACCCCTGCTATTATTGCGCGAAAAATTACACGCTATACCTTGTATTATTTTTCTCACTCCTGTCAATTCTCGACAAGGGTTCAGAATAGCAATTTATGGTCTTCCTGCAACTCTTCTTGCAAGCTTTCTTGTTACAGGGAGATAAGTTTAGTTAGCATAGTCAATACTTTTTATACAGGAGCCGCATAAATCACAGGGAGAACCCTCTATGCCGCGTCGAGAACGGGGATAATTCTGTCCAATAAGAGCGCGTTCTATTAGTAAAAAAAGGTAAATCTCATCAGCGCGAGTTATAGTCACGTGACTTTTATCATTAGAATGTATTCAGGTTCTTAGCTTATACTAATACATTGTAGTCAATTTCTAGAGTTAGCTGCGGGCCTTGTTTTGATTGTGTTGACCTGTGAGATTGAAAATGTGATTTTTTATTTCGACATGTCATATTTATATTTTTAATGTTCTTGAACCATTCAAGGTCGATAAGGAAACTGATAGAGGATTTGAAACTGATCAACTGTACAAAACAAAAAAGATGTACATAAAACAGTAAGAAAGCAAGCCACAGCGAACAAGAAGGTACGGGAAGTGGTTATAAATAGGTTATAAATAGTTGAAAACACCATTGAAATTCACCATCCTTCACACTCCGGTCTCATATGGGCACGTGCCGGTAGTGAAATAGTTCTGCGTAGCTTCTGTGATCTCGTACGGCGACCAGCTAGTGCCTGGCCGCCAAATGTGTTACAATCATGTTCAAGTTGCTCCATCTAGCTATGAATGCTAGAGAAGGATTCACAAATGAATACTCGTCGCTTGTTACGAAAACATAAAACTTTAAAACAATTCTTACTGTATTTGCATCATCAAACCCATGATCTTTCTATTATACAACGTATTCCCATTACATAGTCTTAAACGATTTAAGCTTGAGTCGAAGAAGAGTACTTAGTCACAGCTCTAGTACCTTCAGACACAGCGTGCTTAGCCAACTCACCGGGCAAGATCAATCTAACAGCAGTTTGAATTTCTCTGGCAGAGATGGTAGACTTCTTGTTGTAAGCAGCCAACTTAGAGGCTTCAGTAGCAATTCTCTCAAAAATATCGTTGACAAAAGAGTTCAAGATAGACATCGATTTTTGAGAAATACCGGTATCTGGGTGAGTTTGCTTCAAAACCTTGTAAATGTAAGAAGAGTAAGTCTCCTTTCTAGTCTTAGATCTCTTCTTACCACCGTCCACGCTGGAGGCAGTTTTCTTAGCGGCAGGCTTCTTTTCGGCAGGGGCCTTAGAGGCGGGCTTCTTCTCGGCTTTGGCAGACATTCTTTTTGCAGTTAATAATATGGAACCAAACTGTAAACTTGGTATACAACGTTTATTAATTACTTTGACATCCTCTTCTGCCCTGATGGCCCATGCCCCTTTTATAGTCTTGAATACTCGATTCTGGCATTTAATTCATGACGCCACCTTAAATTTCACGTTCCAGTTTGTTCGCGCGCGCGTAGTGCTAAACGCGAAAAAAGCAGAACGGAACGCCGCGAAAATTCCCGTTTGTGGTAATCACTGCGACGTGCCATATTAGAGCGAGCGATCGCGTTGTCCACAAAAATGAATTTCTGGGGAGTGAACGGAGCACATTATTAGCGTTCCAGTTTTTACACACCGCGCGCGAAGAAAGGAGAACACTCCAGTACACCACTGGCCAATCATGTTGGATAGCAACACGGGTAGAGAGACAGACTACGAAGTGTTCTGAGCAAAACATGTTGGCTTATTAGCGCAAAAAATGCTTTGATCCTAGATTACAGCAGGAATGAGCATGGGATAGTGCTAGGTCTTGCAGGCAAAGGACAACAGTTGGATACGGGATGCAGTGGAAGGGAAAAGGTATTTAAACAGAAAGGTTTTCGTCGTAAAGTTGTTTAGCTATCAAGCTTTTCAAAACATAACGATATATCGTAAAACTTCAAACACAAGATAAATTAATAGAAATGTCTGGTAAAGGTGGTAAAGCTGGTTCTGCTGCTAAGGCTTCTCAATCTAGATCTGCTAAGGCTGGTTTAACTTTCCCAGTTGGTAGAGTTCACAGATTGTTGAGAAAGGGTAACTACGCTCAAAGAATTGGTTCTGGTGCTCCAGTGTATTTGACCGCTGTTTTGGAATATTTAGCTGCTGAAATTCTAGAATTGGCTGGTAACGCTGCTAGAGACAACAAGAAGACTAGAATTATTCCTCGTCATTTGCAATTGGCCATCAGAAACGATGACGAATTGAACAAGTTGCTAGGTAACGTCACTATCGCTCAAGGTGGTGTTTTGCCTAACATTCATCAAAACTTGCTACCAAAGAAGTCTGGTAAGCCTACTAAGGCCTCTCAAGAGTTGTAAGTTAATATAAAAAGGTATAGTTTTTCCGGGTATTTGTATATTAGGTAAAGAAATGTCACGTGTTTACGTCACTACAGCTTATTCAAAAAGTTCCCCTGTTATTACAGCGTGAATGCCTCTGGATTATATTATTATTACAGTCTAGTGTATGAAGGAACTAAGAACGTTTGAAAAGCCGTGAAAAGAAGGGTTTTTTCTTCTGCTTAGTTTGAGGGGCCCCTTCCAGTACAGCTGGAACTTGCGTCTGCTTTGTAGCAGGTGGCGCATCTAACGCAGCTTGCTGTACGTTTAATTTAGGTTCCTCTACCGCTGGTGCATTATTGACAATCAGCGGGACATCTCGTACAGAGTCTTCTTTTAGGCTATGTCTTGTAGAGGTTCCGTTTCTTGCAGCGCTTATGCTTGAATGAGTACTGGAACGATGCGAAACAAAGTGCTGTTTTGGAGTCTGAATGATTGGGGACGCATTTATGCCATCCGCAGAGCCAGAAGACTCACTCAATTGATAACCAGCAGGGATCGATGCTTGAGCACTTGCTAGGTTGAGCTGAGAGCTACTTTGCCGGGAGACATTGGTGTGAGAATTAAGCGACCCAGAGGCAGGAACATGTGCAGGCGTCGTAACCATCTTTGTAGTTTCTTCCACAACATCGACATTCTCTGGCAAAACTCCATTTGTTGGACGAGCGACCTCTTCCTTTGTAGCACGAATTGTGCCCGACGCCGCGATAGGTTCATTCCCCAACTCGTCCGAATCTTTCTTTGGTTGATATCCATAATTCTCTTGACTAAATTGAACGACCTTGCTGAAAAAATTCTTAAATTTCTTCTTGGGCGAAGGACCGCTTACTCCACCAGCTTCAGATGGATGGTTGACTGTCGCTGCCTGCGGCACGGGAATCGAATGACCATGAGAGGCGGTAGGGACGTGGTTCACTTGATTTTCGTTCTGCGCTTCCACCAAAATTGCTTCTTCAGGTTCTTCTTCGATAGTGTTCACAACATTCTGTTGTACAGGTTGCTCCTGCTGTGAAGCATACTTTTTACGAGCTATTTCCAATGCCTGAGCGTACATTTCGGCCTCGGTCATGCGGTGCGGTATTTCTGACGCCGAACCGCCATTTGCCACTATGGCAACGGGTACTGGATCATTTTGCGGTTGCTTGAAGAGCTTTTGCGATATACTCCTGCTTAATGTCTTTGTTTTCCTAGAAGAACTCCCCTCCGCGACGGATGGTGACGCATTTTCCGAAGATTGCCTGAGGCTGGACATTCTGGTAGAGGGTGCAGGCGCCACAGCTACTACAGTTTCAGGAATTCTGTCTCCATACACTTTTTTCTTAGCCGCTTCAAGAGCTTTGGCATACATCTCTTGGTCACTCAAAGGCTTACGTTGACGCAAAGACTCTTTTCTTGGTACTCGTGTTTTAGGCTTTGCTGCAACACGCTTGTTTGAAGGCATATAATCCACTGCGTCACTGAACTCGGAGTTATCGTCCTCATCTTCGTCACCATTGCCATCTTGCCTACTGCCTGTACTCGAAGAATTATTATACGTTAAACCAGCGGAGTCGATCAACGCAGGATGGCCACTGTTCTGATCTTGAAAATCCAAATCGTCTGTGAAATCAGTGGTGAATTCATCGAAATGTCTCTCTGGATCCTGGGCATTGGACCTCGTAGTGGTTGTTGTTTCGACATACTCGTAGCCGTTGATCCGGCGTACAGTCTGTTTTGTGATCGACCGTGTCCTTCCTTGAAGATCCTTAACTTCAGTAGTTTTCACGGTAATGGACGCGGGCGTGCTGGCCATTGAGTTTGTCCGTGATGTTGGGCCGCGCCGTTGCGCAAAAGAGCTCAATCTCTCAGGACGGTGACCTCTCTGAGTACCTACAGCAGTGTGAGGCCGCAAACTGTAGCTTCGATATGGCTGTGAATTACTCCGAGTTTGCATTGTCCTGGTGGGGCCTTGAACCATCGAGTGGCTTCGTCCAGCAGCTGCGGCCGCAGCTGCTGATAAACCTGAATCTCTGTCTGTATCTTTCTCCTGTTCATAGTAATAGTTATAACGAGAAAGATCAGGCACTTTGTGCTGCTTTTTCTTCAAACCAAGCACCATCGATGCGTTTCTAAATACCTTACTGGTGAGATACCGGGGCCCCTTAGCAAGTTTAATACAGGGGAAGAAAAAAAGTTTCAATAAAGCACGTGACACTTCTATGTTTTGCTTGTTTACATTTCTATGCCTCAATGGATATTTTAGGATAATTTATTTACTAAAGCTTTTAATTCTAGAAAGTGACATGAAAAACAAAAAGATTGCGGAAACTTAGAGAAACCATATACACTGGAGGGGCTAAGCTTGATAACACTTAAAACGGGCAAAACCGACTATCAATTCACGTAACGTACGCCGACTCTATCTCAACAAGCACATCACATTTCCAAAAATAACACCTATATTATCTCGCTTGCTTAAGATTGTAACTATATATAGTAAAAAATAAAATACCATCAATCGGAAAGCTTCGTCGATAAAACATAACCTAACGTCTAGCAGCGTGAACTGGTTCTCATGACCAATAAGCTTCTTTATTGTCGTGCTAACCATTAAGCGAAGAACTCCGAAAATAGACAACGTATCATGTGACTGATATATAAAGCGCACGTGACAATATCAGATCACGGGTTTTATTCCAATTACAACCGACAAAGGACGCGTGATGTGAAAAAAAAAAAAATTTTGGTCTACTTCAACAGAAAAAAGACGTATCGTACATTTGATTACCCTAAAGTCACCGCTATACTAGGACATATTTCATCTAAAAATGGCTCAAGAAGACGCTCAAAAAGTTCCTGAATCTATCAGAATGGTTCTTATCGGACCTCCAGGTGCCGGTAAGGGTACTCAGGCCCCAAACTTGGTAGAACGTTTCCACGTCTGCCATTTGGCCACTGGTGACATGCTAAGATCGCAAGTCGCGCAAAAAACCTCATTGGGTTTGGAGGCTAAGAAAATCATGGATCAAGGTGGACTTGTTTCTGATGAAATTATGGTTAACATGATCAAGCACGAATTGACCACTAACCCAGCTTGCAAGAACGGGTTCATCTTGGATGGGTTCCCAAGAACCATCCCTCAAGCGGAAAAATTGGACCAAATGTTGATTCAGCAAGGCAGACCTTTGCAGAAAGCTGTTGAGTTGCAGGTCGACGATGAGCTGTTGGTGTCCAGAATCACCGGCAGATTGGTGCACCCATCCTCTGGTAGATCCTACCACAAGATCTTCAACCCACCAAAGAAGGATATGATCGACGACGTCACTGGTGAACCTCTTGTCCAAAGATCTGATGACAACGCTGATGCTTTGAAGAAGAGATTGAGTGCTTACCACCAACAAACTGAGCCAATTGTCGACTTCTACAAGAAGACTGGCATTTGGTCCGGTGTCGATGCCTCTCAACCACCCAAGTCCGTTTGGAGCGATATCTTGAAGTGTTTAGGCCAAAACTAGACTGATTATGTTAACCATAAGGCCTCAATGCCATAGCTTATAACATCGGTTTATAGTGCTCGTCAATAATTAGAGCTTAGAAACATTTCAAAGCACGCACAACGTGAATATATCGGGGTGAGCAGTATTGAAGCTTTAGTATAATATATAACTATACACGAATATCGTGTTTTTGGAAACTGTATGGTAATAGCCACACAACCCCCTCCACTATCAAATTACGTTGGTATATGATCAATCATCGGAAAATACAATTTGGACTGAAAAAAACAGATGCCTAGTGCTGGGAACTCATCTGCAGACGATCAGAGTCGCCGGGGTAAATTTGCAGGAGTCCAAACACAGGGGGATCCATTAAAAATTCCATTGTTCAAGTCGACACCAACGAAACCCGCAATTGGTGACTTCAGGAAGCTTTCTACCAGTTCTCCATTGTCTGCAGCCTCAGAAATTAGCGAGAACAATCGTTTGCTCACGTTACTCAAGCTAAAGAATGCTAGGGCACACGTCGCAGCTTCTCGTGGCGGAGTGGTCGAGTTTGCAAAAAAAAATACTTTGATGGGCCAAGAAAAGGAGAGGAGCGAGGCAGGAAATGTCAGTGTGGATTATACGGTGTCCGAATCTAATGGTAGTTTCCAACAGGAGGTAACTAGGCTGATCAAAGAGTCCTCCGCCCCGATTGATCACTTGTCCAACGGCTCATCGAGTCCTCTTCCACGGATAGGTACCGATGTTTCTTTTGGCAACTACAATTCTTATCATGGAGACGATTCGATTGCTGCAAGGAAAAACCATGTGGTGAGCTTTATACCTGTCAAGAAAATACCTACTGTGAACACTGTAGCGACTAATATCTCATTACACAAAACTTCTGATACTGAATCTAAAATTTCTGTGGCTCAAACACCGCCAAAACAAATAAACTTATCGCCAACTGCCGATAATGTTCAGGAAAGAGTTTCCGGTCAATCTAACGACACAAATGGTGGCGTTGAACCTTCTGTGAATATTTTTGTTCAGGAAATGCCATTAAGGACAGTATCGGTCGGTGCAAACGGGTATGAAGTACATCAACAAGCGCATAGCACAAATTCACTAGCAGTCTCCTCAACAAAGCGAACATCAATTCAACAATCTCTGCCAACATCATCATTGCCTTCAATAAGCACACACATCGCCACGCAGGGAGCGACAACAGAAAACGTTGCCAATAACAAACCTGATTTCAAAGTAAATAATGAATCCAAACAACGTATTGATATTCCACACTTAGCAAGCGTTCCGTTTCAAGCACGTAATGGTGAGTCAACTCCGAAATCCACCATGCAACAGTCTATTATGAATACATCGATAAGTGCCGTTGAAAAGTTGGTGAACAGGCATACCAATAATATGCAAGAAAATAATGTAAAGCAAACTCCGCGTACTGCCTTGCCAACACTTAGCGTTTTCAATGGAGGTGCTTCTCCTGGCCACAATCTGCTTTCTTCATCAAATAGATACCGTGAAATCGATAGACGGGACTATCAAGAAGGTAGGGCAAATAATACGAAAAACCAAGTTTCACAAGAAGTTACGACTATCAGCGTGAATACTCATAGTACACTTCAAAGATCAAGACTGCGATTGGACAATCCAACTGAATCTCAAAATCATACACTCAAAACGAGTCAGCGGGGTCGCCCTACCATCGATAGACCAATTAATACCGACAAAAAGCGTCTTCTGGATACTGAACGGGAAGAATCAAGTCCTAGAAAGAAGGAAGCAAAACTAGCCGAGTCTAATATTTCGGTCAATGAAACACAAGGCAAGACCACAATCTCAATCTCACAGCGAGCCAATCGAAAGGCAGCTCGTGATAAGCAAAATATGTTTCTTCCCAGCGGCATTCACGTTGCTCAAACTACTGCGAGCAACGTAAATACCCTAGAGTTTTCTTCAAGAAATCAATCAGAATCTAGTTTTGCTGCAGAGAAGCATGTCACACCAGGACAAAAAAGTAATATTGCGGCGACCCCCAGCATCTCCAGAAGGGTCGGAGCATTTACATGGAAGAGCAGACGGTTGCATCCGGAACACTCCTTTTCAAGAAGTTTAAAAGAGTGTGTCGTTGACATGAGAGCAGCGAATGGTAACGCAGAGAAAGAGGAAATTGTCTCAAAAGAGGAAACTGGCTCAAAAGTCCTACCCCAGAGTGAAACACATTCCTCCAAACTGGAGCTAGTAGGGTTATTAGAATCGGATGCTGACAATGAGACTGACAATTTGTCCAGTGCAGTTTCAGATCTTTCGTCGGATGCATTTGATGTTGAACAAGAACTTCTAACGATACGAAGTGCTCAAAAGATTGGAGGTGAAAACCCATCGCCGATACATGAAAATTCAGTGTGTAAAACTAATACTGCCCAATCTTTGCCAGCTCATGTGCATCCCAAATCAAAACAGATCGATCCTGAGACCGAAAGACGCAGATTAGAACGATTAGTTGGTCGCGAATTAACCGCCAGAGTGGATTCGATCAGTCATTTGAATAAAGAGAGTCTCATTTGCTTCGTTGAGACGGGAATTGCAAAGCATATTCCTTTTGAAGCAGGTCTTCAAGTGACTGGTAGCAACGACATCTGTAACATCAACAACTATGAAATAACCCCCGTTCTATATTTGCAGTATTTGTCAAAAGGTGGCAGACTATCGTTCGCAAAGTTCGAGAACGGAAATCCTCCCGAAGCATTTGATTACAGTGTAGTAGGCAATCTTTTGAAAGATGGCCGGAAAATGGAAGGAAGTTCTATGTCAGTTTATTTCGATACTGATTGCTCTCAAGATAGTAAAACAGCGGGCAGATCCCTTGTACAAAAGCGCCTAAGCATACTGAAGACTGCCTTTGGGAGTATTAACGCTGTTATATCTCCAGTGTTCTCTGCAAACGTAGACGTTGTTGTCGTTCTCTCTGAGATGGCAAGTCAAGACGAAAATGCGGCTAATGTCACGAATGGACGTGCTACTATATTGGGCAGAAGAATATGGAGTTATGAAGATGCGGTCGATTTTCTTCGTCATTTGAAAGTGGATATCTCAGGCCTATCAGAAAACTCTGATAAACCTCAAAATACACTACAAGAGCGAGCATTGGAATTAAACAATTCTCAAGACCAGAATGACAGTAAACTTCCGTCTCCACAGCGTTCTGATAACGAGTACAGTTATACTTCAAACAAAAGGAAACAAAAATCCAATGTCCGCAGGTCCACTCGCGATTCTATTATCGCCAATATATCGAGCCAAATCGAGGGGGAAGCAATCAGTAAGGAACAAATGAAGTCACATATCTTGGAATTGATCAAGATCACGAAAGATGCATCTAAGCAGAGAAAAAGACAGGAAACTTATTGGCTGAAGGAACTGAAAGCTCGCGAAAAAATTATATGCACCATGTCTGATGAAGTCATCAAAGATCAAATGAAGTTAGCCTCACTGAATGGTCAAATAACTGTTAAGGATTATGAACTCAAAAACTTACGGAAGAAACTTGAAAGGAACGAGACTGAACTCGAAGACTTTAAGTTCAAGTTAAAGAAAGTTTCGGAGGAACCAAATTTTTTTCAATTAGGGCCCCCACCAACTGATAAAATGAAGCACAAGCACTCTGCAAACTCTCTGAATTCCAATAATGCGATTGAAACAACTAAAGTGGGAGGAGATGCTAGCGCCGGTGACGAGAATGATCATGATGACAATGTCTTCAAAGATATAAGCTTAATAAAGAAAATTTTGGAAACAAAGACACAGGAAGTTGAGTCTTGGAAAGAATCTCACAACCGACTTCTTCAGCAAAGGACTCATAAATTGAAGTTAAAGGACCAAATGATTGAAAAATTAGGGAATGAAATTGTAGTGCTGAATAAAAACATTGCTCACTCTAAAGATGACGTACCAGAGATTAAAAAACCTGCTTAAAATCATTTTGACGAATGGAAATCTGCATACTGCACAACCAATATTACTTTACTTGAAATTTGAAGTTGCCAAAAAACATTTGAGTGAAGAAAGAAGGCGTTCAAAATCGGGAGGTGAAGACGAGCAACACTCCAAACGGAAAGATCACTCAAATGGTTCGCATGAAATCCTAATTCATCCAGTGGTAATGGCCCAATAAAGTACCTAATATCTGTAGCTGCGCTCGAAACTTTATCAGGTTGCTAAACTGCTCATTTTCAGAGATCAAATTTTCTAAGATGTACATTCTCAAGAGCGAAATTCACGGGTAACAATTAAATAGGCTTATTATCATTTACTGATGTATTGTATTTTATATTTGCAATTTAATACAAGGTGTTGTAATTTCTTTATTTGGCTCCACTTTTAGTGACCCTTACAAACTAATTAAAGGACAAATGTTCAGTGTCAATTTCCCTGTAATGCTCTACACTCAAGATTTAAACAGTACTATTGATTTAGCTATGTCATTACAAGTATTCAAATCTGATAAGACTAGTCCATATTATGTAAAACGCGCTGTTACTAGATATTCATAAAGAAACAAGCTATTGCCACAGCATCGTATCATTTGCTAATAAGTCCTTTCAGCTTTTGCAAACCTTGATTGATTGAAGTTTCCTGAGAAGTTCCCTTTACAGCCTCATTGAAACAGGTTGCATGGAAGTATTTTCCTTGCGACTCGACACAATTAACCCAAATCCATTCTCCTGTATCATCATTATACACAGCTGATGAATCTTCTCTGCAAACTGGACATTGGAAAGACATTTCCTCCGTTGATTCCGGCACAACGACGTACTTTTTGTTAAGCTCCTGTTCAACAGCCTTGGATTCGCTCTTTTTCTCGAAGTTTTGATCAAATGAAGAGCTGCCAAAGACGTCGCCAGTGTTGGGGACTTCCAGGTTGGCCATAGTCACTACATCATCCTCTCTTCTTGTTGTTGAAACGATTTCTTCGTCCTTGAACAAAATCCATTGGGAGTCATGCAAATACCAATTCCTTGATTGAATGTTTTTCGAGGTTGCTCCGCTTGAAGCAACATTTCCTTTCACCCTCTTATTGATTCTGAAATGCCAATCTAGATGATCTCTTTCTCTTCTCCTTTCTTCAGCAGTATTTCCGAATCGTTTTCCACAGGTACTACATTTATTAGGTTTCGATCGATACAGCAGGTTAGTAAGCTGAACTACTGTAGGATTATCTTGCATAACAGTTTGCTGACACAGTTGCAAATTAGGTGTGTTCAAAATATCAACGTTGATCGCGGCAAAATGAGATTTGACATCGCCCAAAATGTCTTGGAGTAAAGGCAAAGGAGGTAATTCGACTTGCTGGTTACCTTGTAAAGACTTTTCGAGGTTTTGTTCTAAGGTAACAACAGATTGCTTGGGCGGCTTATAAAGCAAGCTCTCCTTTTCCAACGACTCGTATAGGGAGCGAATCTTCGATGGCCTATTGGCTATTTGCTGTTGCGAGAAGTTCGAAGGCGGAAGAATATTGCTTGCATTGGGGAAAAATGATGAGGATAATGATGAGTTCCCGAAATGCGCCATTTGATCTGGTTCTTGCATGTGAGACATTTCATCTTGGGTTTGCGGCGGGGGAGTGTTCAATGATATGGCTTGAACTTGCTGCTGCTGTTGCTGCTGTAAAAGCGTTTGCTGTTCTTGCGCAAAAATTTGTCTCAACTGCATCTGTACTTGTTGTAGAGCCTGGGGAGGCATTTCTTCTCTTTGTAATTCCTGCTTTAGTTGGTGGAGAACGGCAATCTTAGTATTTAGACGTTCATCTTGAGGGTTTTGCCTTAGGCGCTCTCTTGTAAGCATTGCTAACCTATCAATTTCACGTAATAATCCAGGTACTGAAGGAACCTGTGCATTTCTTTGGTGTAGAGCACTCGCTTTAACCAGGAACTGTTCTATGGATTCAAGCGTTTCCTTGTCAAAAAGGTACTCATCCATAGAATTACTGCTGGGCTCCATCCATAGTTTGAACATCTTTATCAGATACGTCCTTGTCTGGTTGTCAACGAGCAAATATGTTCTTTTGTATAACTTGGCTAGATTCCTTGTGAAGTAGATGGTATAAGGGCTACCTGCATTCTTGCAAATAGAGTCGAGCACATAGAACGCGAATAGTTTCTGATTGGGAACACACGTTTCTATCCGTTTTTCTACAGCGTCTACAAATTGCTGGGCACACGATATGTTCTCTTCGGCCATTTTGGTTAAAGTTGTGATTATCGGCCTTGAGTTGAACTTTAACTCATCTAAAATGCTTACAAAATCTCCTACGATCTTCTCGGTATCCATCTTGGCATCAATTTGGCTTCAAAGAAACTATGGCGCAGCTAGTTGAACCTTGAATATCTGATGGCACCTCTCTCGTTTTGATGTCGTGAAAAATAATCGCTAACCATGTACGTTGGAAATGATGATGATATTTTGAAGAAACTCACGCCAAGAAGAATAATAGCACATCGTAGCGGCAAGTTATGCTATATTTAATACGCTAGCGCTCTCTTGGATTTTACCATAGATACCACTGAAACGCTCAAACGCTTCTATAATTAAAATTGTTGAGCAGTTTTTTTTTCTAACTCCATAAGTAGTATTCGAGATCTGACACACCTACACTAAAGATTATCAGGTCGGTAGTATTTACACTCACTTGGGGCAGCCCAAACAATTTATTCAAGATCGATACTATGGCTTAGTCTAAAGCTGTGTGAAAACTTTTTGATGCGTGCCAAAGAAGGATGTTAGCTAATTTAAAAAAATTAACGTCCGACTGATAGCGCTGTTGCAAAACTTTGGTTAAAAAGTAATTGCTAATGTCGTATGGGTATTAAAAAATCCCTAAAATGATCATAGAAAGAAGGGAAAATCGACATCACGCACTTGCTTCATTAGATCTCATATGCAAGTAACAACGACGCGGTCACATATATCAAATACGTTGGACAGAATCCAAGAAAGTAGCCGAGTATATTTTTGAATCTTAATGCATATCTGAGTGGAAGCTATTGGCTCCCCTTATCAAGGAAACAAGAGTTTGCCTGTGTTTGAGCAACTACCGTAGCGCATACATGTATATACGTCTGTCTATACGCCCGTGAAAAAGTCCGATGTAGATTAGTCGTAGCGATGACTTTCTCACTGGAAAAATACACCGAAAGCACAGATTTTCACCAAGAAAGCTTGAGCACATTTGCTCCATACTGTATACCGCTCCTGCAGTGAGAGCATTTACAAGACTGTTCTTAAAGGCACATATTTTGGTCTTAGAAGGAACAATTGTAGTATTATTTTTACGAAACGGGACTGAACAGCGTGGATTTGCAGGATAGTGGAACACGCGTCACAGCAATCGCTAGTCTCCAATGAGGTAACCATGACACGGTTCTTCTAGCACCTGCCAGTTCTGATTTCAAAACATTTCAAGATACCATTTAACGTTCGGCACTTTTCTACTATTCGGCCCGCTTGGTCACGTGAAAAGATACATCGCCTTGAAATCATCTACGAGCCAAATTGGGAAGCCATTGGCGACATATCTCAATAATAACAGAATATTCTATTCTATTGCATCGTTCCGCAAATAGAGTTAACGCAGAAGATCATAAGATAGTTATAGAGCAAGGAAAATGATGGAAAACGATAAATTAATTTTGGCTCTGGTACTGCAAGATCGGGCCAATTCATCAACTCATGTGGCCTTGGATTAAGTGCTGCATATTCTGACTCAATCGTGACCTTGAAAATTTTTCATGATAACAATCGAAATTTTCAGCTAAAAATTTGTAGTTATCTTGATTTGGAATAGATCCTCAAGTAGAAGCAATATCAATGTCAAACGACAAGAAACAATCAGGATTAGCACGCGTATTGGGATCAGCGTCTGCTGGTATCTTGGAAATCAGTGTCTTCCACCCTGTGGACACGATCTCCAAGAGATTAATGTCTAACCAAACCAGAATTAGTTCGGCATCCCAGCTCAACAGTGTCATTTTCCGTGAACATGCTAGTGAAGCTTTTAGTAAGCGTGTGTTCACACTTTTCCCTGGTATTGGTTACGCTGCTGTATACAAGATTTTGCAAAGAGTGTATAAATATGGAGGTCAGCCATTTGCGAATGAGTTCTTGAACAAAAACTTTAAGGCTGACTTCGATGGAGCTTTCGGAGAAAAGACTGGTAAGGCTTTGAGATCTGCCACTGCTGGATCCTTGATCGGTATCGGTGAAGTTGTTCTTCTGCCGCTAGATGTGTTGAAGATTAAGAGACAAACAAACCCTGAGTCTTTTAGGGGAAGAGGATTTGTGAAGATATTAAAAGATGAGGGTTTAGGACTATATAGAGGTTGGGGATGGACTGCCGCAAGGAATGCTCCAGGTTCTTTTGCTCTATTTGGTGGTAACGCTTTTGCCAAGGAGTACATTTTGGGCTTGAAGGATTATTCTGAAGCTACTTGGTCACAAAACTTCGTGTCATCAATTGTTGGTGCTAGTGCGTCTCTAATTGTATCGGCACCTTTGGATGTTATCAAGACCAGAATTCAAAACAAAAACTTCGACAACCCCGAATCGGGTTTCAAGATTGTCCAGAATACTTTGAAGAACGAGGGTCTGACTGCCTTTTTCAAGGGACTGACACCAAAATTGTTGACTACAGGTCCAAAGTTGGTGTTTTCTTTCGCATTGGCTCAAACCTTTATTCCGATGTTTGACAATTTACTAAGTAAATAATAGGCTTCGGCGGCAGAACATGTATATAATATTGATAGGTTTACAATGATCTAGCTCTTTTTAGAGGATTCTGTTCACTTGTGTTTAAGCAGTACTAGAGACGACTACGAGTAAAAGTTGAAATTATAGAATGAGGAGTGATGGTTAGTGCCTGAGTACATAAGCCGCGTTCCGACATGTCTTTAAATGCATGAACTTGTTTGTAATCCACATGCAATGATATAGGCTACTGTTCTAATGAACTGTTCATCTTGAGTGCAAATCATGCATAACATCGAAAAAGCTAAAATGTGGGGCATGTACCTGTGCTTGCAACCGTTTTAAGAACTCAACAAAAGCAGGGCCGTTCAATACGGCACGCCGAACTTGCATGGACGGTTCTTTCATGCATCTTATGTAGTCCTGTACCTATCATGAATTATTCAATATATACCAGCATGACAAAATACATACTTATTTGGGTCTATCCATTGGTTGGTATGCGTAAGCGTAGTACTGATCTTGAGATGGCCCTCGCAGTCCTGCAGGGTTTACCGTTAATGCGTAATCCAGCCGCTTCTGTAAATATTCCATTTGTTCCGAGAGAAGCCTAAATCGCTCACCAAGACCCTGGATTTCTATAGCCAGGTTGTTGGTGCAATTCATAAGCGTGCCGACCATTTCCGACATACTCTTCCATTCTGCACTGGTACCGGTAGTTGGACCAGTGTTTTCTTGTGTATTTACGAACTCATATTCGGATCGGGTGTCAGACAGACAATCAAGATTGCTGTCCTTTTGCTGCAACATTTGTGCGTGCGAATCGAAGTTGGACTCGTTTTCGTTGGAATCGCCCAATTCTTGGAGTACGATATGGCCTTTTTGACTAAGTCTGAATACTGTGACGATTTCGCGGAGCAAATTGTCACGTTCAGATCTGACCTCCACGTCGTTAGTAACATTTCTGGCACCCTTGGCGTAAAGTAAATTAAATCTGTCTCGGCACTGGCGTGTGTTTCGAAGAATGCCATGCATTTGTACCAATTGCTCGCTGATTCCGTCCCAGAATTTGCGATATTGTGTCGTTTCGCGTACAAGGAGTCGTTGTTCGAGAATAATGGTTAGCATTGCAACGTCTTCCTCAGGTTTCCAAGTCAGCCTACTGGACTTGCGGCTCGAGGACCGATTCGATTCCGGTGTTGGTGTGGTGTCGGCACTGTTGTGATTCGAGCCTGACGTAAGCACTGGCCCCGTGACCTCATATGGCGCTGCCGCAGCGGCCGGCATAGTAGAGGATAATCTCATTTTAGAATAAGGGTCCATCAGCGCAAAATTAACACTAGAATCAGACGGATGAGCAGAGTTCAACCCGGTGGGCCCGTTCAGAATGCTGTAGCCCACGTTCATATCGAGAATATGGCAAACAATGTGACGAACTGAATAATGTAGTACTTTATTAGTCAAAGAAGAGCGGAACGATAAGAACTATATTATTAGCGTTGATATTAGTTCCTTGTATCGGTGCAGCCGAAGGTTAACAGTGAGGGACTCTGTAGTGATTTTCGTGGAGTGGACGATTCGTGATCTGATAGCCAGCAGAAGCTACAACTGTGTCAGGAGATAGTAGGTGGAGCAGGTTGACGATTAGAAACTCTCGCTTGCGCCGTTGCTGCCTTACAGTTCAAGCAATGCTGTGAGTATATATAGCAGGCTGTCTTGTGTCTTTCCTGGAGCCTGAACCATCAGAAGTGATCGTCCGATGAACACCCTGACACCCGTCTCGAACGTAAAAAGAAACGGCAGCACAGGCACGGCCGTGCCTTTAAGATTAGGTAAACGGGTGCATGGGTGCAATTTCTGGATCTGGCCTTTGTTGGTACAAAGGAGATGACGAGTCCCCCAGCCGCATCAAGTGATGAATGAGTTGATTCAACTCTTCTGAACGGTTGATGCAACAAACACCTGGGGGAGACACGCCGGGAACACGCCGGGAACACGCCGCGAACACGCCGGGGACAGGTGAGGCAACTACATTCACGGAAGACACTGCGTGCCGTTTGGTGCTGTTTCACGAAGCTCGAACCTTCAGACCACATTTCAGAAATGAAAAACAACGAGGGTCTCTGGGCTGCAGAAGAGGCACCCAAAGGCACCAAAGGAAAACATGCAATACGCCAATTCAGCAACGCACGTGAGGAATACTCACGGCAATCTCCTATCTCAGAAATGCCCCCCTAATGCAATAGCGCATCATGCCTGAATTTTGACGCA
The DNA here is from genome assembly GCA_030569995.1 of Lachancea cidri. Classification (NCBI taxonomy): domain Eukaryota; kingdom Fungi; phylum Ascomycota; class Saccharomycetes; order Saccharomycetales; family Saccharomycetaceae; genus Lachancea; species Lachancea cidri. Next base: position 44,758 of record JAJLUF010000005.1, read on the forward strand.
CAAGCAATAGGCGTTATGAAGCGCATGCAGTTTAGATGATTCCACGTACCTGATTTCCCCCTGGAAAGGTGGCAGTGGTTGCAAAAAGCTAGCCGCAGCATATGCGCAAGGGCTTTGCAAACGAGATAGAGTTCCCATGATCTGTACTGAAAATCTATTACTGCGTATACTGAACGGTGCCGAGTGGATCGACACATACACACACATATACTCACGTAACGAGTGTGTTTATGGATTTCGCGTTTCAGAGTAGGCTCAACGGATTGGACCTCTTGGATTTGTAAATTGTGAACGAATAGGTAACTTCATGCTAGCGCTGTCTACTTACAGTAGTGAAACAGTTTAAACGTCATCGGAAGGGGTATCAATGCACATACGGATGCTTAATAACAGTATGCAAAATACTTCAAAGCAGGCTAATGTGGCGATGAGCAGGAACCAGATGGAACACGTTCGATGATAGGCAGACGCGAGAGTAAACCCATGAATTCCCGAAAGGAAATCAGGTAAGCCCAAATGAAAAATGCATAGTATCTGCGCTTAATAAGAAGAAGAAGGCACTTCAATGAGGTATCTCGTAAATGAGAACAACTTTTTACGAGAAAATCCCACGCATCGAAGCGTACCGGCTTATCTCCGATGAGCTTAAGGAACAAAGGTGTTTGGCATGGAATTCCTCGCACCCACCCTGAGCGTTGAAATCGTTGCAGTAAGTAAAAGCTATGACGCCAGAGAAAACAGTGGGTGAAATGATTTTCTCGACGTTCTACACCTGCAGAGGCTCTGAGAGTCGAGGTGCGTTTTACATACTAACGCGCGTCTCTGAGTGTATCGTAAGCATTCTCGCTTCTCACGTTTCTACCTTACAAGCCTCAAGATTTCTTTTTCGGGGCTCGAGTGTATATTGACACAAAATAATACCGTAAACTATACATGCGGTTCCCCCACACGCACCATTGTGTTCCAGTAGTCTTTTAGAAGTAGCAGAATGCAGGTGTCGGCTGACTCAAACACCTTTTTGAAGCCGAGTCAGCGAAATTGCGTGGCCTCCGAATGGTATCACGCCTCTTCTCAGAGCGTTGAGCTTTCCCCGTGTCGTAAAAATATTTGGGCCCCGCAAAATACCACTTGCTCCTCTGGTCCTATTCTGAGTTTTGACTATCTTTCTTGTCCACGCACGTTCCACGCTGCTGCGCCAGCAGCAGCAGCAGCTGCAGCTGCGACATCACTAGCGGTGATAACCACTCCAACGTATCCGGAATACGCCCTGTGCTACCCGATCTGCCATACCAATGGCTCTTCACCGGTCCACTTGCCGTTGGCTCCGACTGAGGTTGCGTCTTTGTACGCTGCATATCGTAGGCCCGTCGCTGCGTCGCCGCTTCATTACAACAATTCGCTTTTCGTCGCTGAAACTGTCACAGAGAATTACACGGAATCAATCGACTGGCCCTGTTTAGTCGATCGCATCGTGCGTGACAATGATCAGCAAGCTTCCGTTTTCATACAACAGAAGCTGCTCGATTCTCAGCCACTCATTAAAACAGAAATTCTCAACACAATCTCGTCTAGATGCTTGGAGATATGTACTAACAGAGTTGGCAATTTCCTTCTACAGCGCTGCCTCGAGCACGCCAGTATTAACATTATCAGCATGATTTTATCTCAGCTCCATGGCCATATGGTCGAAATTAGCCTTAGCCCTTACGGATGTCACGTACTTCAGAAGGCACTCGATGTTGTGCCAGACGTGTGTTGCACCCAGATTGTTCAAGAGCTGCTACCGGCCACCAAATTCACCGTTTGCGATAAATACGCTTCTCATGTATGGCAGCGGCTGCTCGAAGTGTCGAGTGTAGATGTCATTGAACAACAAATTTTACCGCAGTTTCAAAGGTCGATAGCCCATACTAAGTGGAAGCAAATTGCTTTGGAAGACACCGGTAGCCTTATAATACAGTTTCTCATTTCGCATTGCTCGCCCGAGAGCGTTCAATTTCTTGTACAAGAGCTGGCTCACGACTGCGGGCCATTGTGTACAAGTAGATGGGGAAACTGGATCGTGACTCGGATCATCGAAATGAAATTCTGGCCTGAAAAATTGCCACTTTTGAGAGAGTGCCAAAATGGAGTAACTCAGTACATACTAGACCATTGTATCCCGCTCAGTTTTGATGTATTTGGTTCACGCATCATCGCCAAGCTTTTCAAAATGAATGATAAAGCATTCATCACACAGTATATTAACCGCATTTCTCAAGCTGCAACTGACTCAAGTGATATGACTCATTTAGTCGTCATCGCCCTGAATCCCCAAGGGCTCTCACTTATCCAAACTTTGATTCACAATGGCTTGGATATTCACAGAAAAATGTTGAGGCAAGTTCTGAAAGCACAAAATACATATTTTAAGGGCTCCAAAAATGCAATCCGATGCTTACAACTCATCGATCAATACTGCTACCACACTGATTATTGATAAATATATTACTTAATTTTTTTTTTTTTTTTTTTTTTTTTTTTTTTTTTTTTTTTTATTTTTTTTTTTTTTTTTTTTTTTTTTTTTTTTTTTTTTCATTTTATTCAAAATGTTATATGCCTCACGTTCACGTGACTTCACGTCATACTATTTTGCTTCTTTTGGAGCAGGAATTTGTCGGGTCCCCCTCAATGAATAAATTACTTCTCCAGATTCTCGATAAACATTCTGTATTTATTTTTATACTTCTCGTCAGTTTAAATCGAAGTAAGAGGATTGTGAAATATCGCTAGAGCTTATTCAAGACATCGAAGCGTAGAGTAATCATGTCAGACATCGATTCCAGTCCTAGCCCTACTCAAGCAACAAATTCCCCTTTACCAGTTCACGAAGGGAATAAGAAGGCTCAAAGCTTCAATGATCGTCATAAAGAGGCCAATTTAACATCTCTACCTCACAAGAAGCCCGATATTTATCAGTACGATATTGATAACTCGGGTATGGAGCGTACTAAGGATGGAAACGTGGGAATGCTTTACCAGGATAGTAACGCGTCCGTGAATTATCACGGGACAGATGGCGGAATAGACCACTCACAAATCGTTCCACCAGGTTACAATGAGCACTTACAGGTGAAAGATACTCTTCTGACTGGTAGGGCGCTGCTTTACTTCACATCCGTGTTCGTGTCACTCGGTGTTTTTCTATTTGGATACGACCAAGGTGTAATGTCCGGTATAATTACAGGCCCAGAGTTCAAAGAATATTTTGATGATCCCTCAAGGGCCGCAATTGGTAATATGGTTTCAATCCTGGAGATTGGTGCTCTGGTGAGCTCTCTAATGGTGGGAAGACTGGGCGAGAAGTGGGGTCGCAGAAGAACTATAAGGTATGGTTCTTTCATTTTTATTATTGGTGGCTTGATCCAAACGCTTTCCTCCCAAATGGTTCATTTAGTTTTCGGCAGAATAATAAGTGGTCTTGGTGTAGGCTTGTTAAGCACCATTGTTCCTATTTATCAGTCGGAGATTTCTCCTCCCCACAACAGAGGAAAATTGGCATGTATTGAGTTCACGGGTAATATTATAGGTTACTGTTCTAGTGTTTGGGTTGACTACGGATGTTCATTTCTAGAAGGAAACGCGACTTGGAGACTGCCGCTATTCATTCAATGTGTTATCGGATCTGGCCTCCTGGTGGGGTCATTCATAATTGTTGAAACTCCCAGGTGGCTACTTAACCATGATCACGATGTGGAAGGTCTAATCGTTATTGCTGACTTGCATAGTGATGGGGACGTCCAAGATCAGAAGGCTCGTGAAGAGTTTCAAGCTATCAAGGAAACTGTTTTAATATCTAGACTGGAAGGAGAGAAGAAGTCGTATTCTTACGTGTTTAAGCGTTATAGAACCAGAATGCTTATTGCGATGAGTTCACAAATGTTTGCCCAATTGAATGGTATAAACGTAATCTCTTATTATGCCCCGATGGTGTTCGAGCAGGCTGGATGGGTTGGCCGGGAAGCTATTCTGATGACCGGTGTTAACGCTATCATATATGTGCTGTCAACAGTTCTTCCCTGGCATTTGGTGGACAAATGGGGCCGGAAGCCTATTTTACTGCTTGGTGCAATAGTCATGGGGTTGTCCTTGGTGTCTATATCGGCGTCACTCTTTGCAAATGTTGCTGCCACTCCGAAACTGGTAGTTACATTCGTCATAATCTTTAACGCATTTTTTGGATTCAGCTGGGGTCCAATTCCATGGTTATACCCAGTCGAGATTGCACCACTATCAGTTAGATCTGCCATGGCTTCCTTATCCACTGCTACGAATTGGCTCTTTAATTGGCTCGTTGGAATCATGACCCCCATTTTGCAAGAGAAAATATCTTGGCGACTGTATTTAATTCATGCCACATCATGTTTTTTGTCATTTTGGTGTGTTTTGAGAGTCTACCCAGAAACTGCGGGATTGCGTTTAGAGGACATGGGCTCTGTTTTCGATGACAAGTCTTCTACCTTCAGTTTTCATGGAAATTTGACTGGCGTAGACATAGACACACCTTCAATGGCTAATACTTCAAACGCAAACCCTTCTCTCGCAAGAAAACCTGCAAATAATCAAGCATCACTGTTAGCGGTAAATCATACAATTTCTGGTCAACCCAATGCAGCGCTGACACAGTCTCTCACAAATGGCAGTAATCATAGTATAAGATCAAAAAGAAGTACTATAAGTGCAAACATACTGGGTGTTGATACACTAGAGCCACCATCACTAGAGGAGGTTCTTCTGTTCAAAAACAAACAGGAAAGTAAGAGAGATTTAAAAAGAATTGTTAGGAGAGGCTCTGAAACTGTTAATTCTATATACGGCAAGGTGCTATCTTTCGGAAAAAATACAAAAGATCAAGAATATGGCACTATCCCTAATTCAGATATTGAAGCAGCAAGATCCGCTGGTGCCGCTTAACAACTCTATTTCAGGCTGCATCCCATCTTTTGTCTTAATTGATTTTCAATCCACCACACTATTGAATGGCGGAAAATAATTGTTTATACAAATAAGTAACTGTAAATGATTTATATTATTTTTGGAGTAGGAAGCCTTTTGAAACAGGCGACGAATTTGTTTCCTTTCTTCCTTTCTACCTTTTTACCCTCCTCAGTTGCGTGTCTCATGATTGCGACACATTCATCTTTATCTTCCCACTCTTGAGGTAACCTTTCAAATAGCGGATGCTCCGTCAAATGCTTGGCCATCCATTCATGCAAGTCCAGGACATCCGTGATGGTATAAATAATACCACCCTCTTTGAGAACATATGCGTACTCACTTAGAAGTGTATTTGTGATGATTCTTGCCTTGTGCTTCCTTTGCTTGAAGTGAGGATCTGGAAAGCAGAAGAACATTTTTTCCAACTGTGATCTTTGGAAAAAGTTGGGCAGGAACTTCATGGCGTTACCTCTTAATACGTTTATATTCTGGTATGCATTCGACTCAACATGGTTTGTTCGCAGAGCTATTATTCTGTCTTCAACGTAGTTGGTCACCTGTACACGGATCTCCATACCCAAGATCAAATTCTCAGGAAAGGCAGGAGAAAGGTCAATAAGCAGGCCACCAAACCCACATCCGATATCAGCTATCGTTACGTCTTTGGTCATTACTCCTTTCTCTTCATCATAGTAATGTGGGTATAATTTGCTCCAGTCCATATCACACGGACTTAAAGGATATTCCAATTGGTGGTCCGAAAAGGGATTAGAATGTGCACGCTGGCGATAAAACCTTTTCTTTGGAAGATCTACTTTTTCCGAAATGGCTTCAGGATCAATTTTAACATGTTTTAATTCCTTTCTGTGCTCTTCTTTTTTCGCACGGTAGGTTTGACGTCTACTGCTAGGATCATCCACAGACACACCAGCCGGCATTTTCAATAGCTTACAATGGTTAACGTATTCAAATATTGAATGCGATGAGATGAGCCGTCGAAAATTTTTCTAGCTCGAATCAACAAAAAACTACAATCGCATTCAACGGCCTAATGACTTTCGAAAGATTCAACCTTGAACAGAACAAGTCCCAGTTACCTTGTACTGACATAAGAGTAGAATTCCATTATGAATTAGAAGTATGCATATACAGATAGTAATTTTAGCAGCGTCATTAGTCGCAGTGCAGAGTTTTTCCCTCCAGGTGAAACATTCAATTCATCATGCTATTTACAAGCTTTATTTACAGTGCGAAGGGAGCACTTAATCCTTCTTATTTTCAGGATCTTGATTATCGTGATGAGACTGCAAAGTCAGGTATAAGGCCTGAGAACCAGCTTCTAGCGTCGTCACCAAACCCGCACCACTTAAAATATGCAGTAGTCCAAGTAATTGTGCTTGCAAGCCAGTTTTCGTTGGGAGGGTTTTGAATTGATTTAGTTGAACCATATCGTAAACTTCTGTCTCGACTTTAGCACCCACAATAAACAGTTTGTCAGCCGATTTCTCCAAAAGTTTCAAAAGCTTCGCAACTTTCGCAGGATCTGTTTCTGAAAAGGTAATAGCAGTAGTTGGGCCTTTGAATAGAGGAAGTAACGGGTGCTCCTTGTTTTTATCCTTGTTCAGGACTTTGGTGCTAGGATCCGGCAGGTGACAATTCCTTAAATATACTTGAAAAAGGTTATTTCTTACCGAAATCATTTGGCCACCTATTTCCTTAATCTGAGATCGAAAAGAAGCATTTTCCTGCTTTAAAAGGTTGTTATAATGAGCAAAGAGCACGACCGGACTATTTTCCATCATGTCCTTGTAAGAATCGATAAGAAATGTCTTGCGGGAATTCAAAGGTTTTAACGTGGCTCTGTTCACCCCCGATGCAAAACGAACACCCATGGAACCATAACTACTCTTTTGAAACCTTGCAAGAGGAAATCCAACGTTTTTCAACATGATTTTAACGAGTTTATATGTGAATTGTGCTCCTTTTGGACAATCGTTGACGAAAATTTTCAAAAATCTCATAGATAGATTTAAGTTACACGTGACATAATCAGCTTTGTCAATAGTTTTGTATATCTCAATTAATTCCAACCAGACAATATAACAGCTTCATTGACAACAGAGCGAAACTAAAACCAAGGCACCCTCACATGATGTCAGAGGACAGCAAACAGAATAATCGTTACGTTTCACCAGAAAGATATGCGGCGCATTTGTCTGAGTTCTACCCCTTGGTTAATAGCAGAAAGAAGAGCAACGAGCAAAAGCCTACGGTTGACACGAGCGAGGCGCTGCTTGAGTCACCTATCCAATCTAGTGCCCCGTCTGCGATATTTCGCATTCGCAGGCCTTCGTCATTGCGGTCTGGGGTGAGCACTATAACGGATCTTCAGACATTGATAACGAAAAAGGACATGGCGCAGACGGTGGAGGCAATGAAACTTATGCTAACTAACGTGGAAGCATATGCAGAAGAGCTTGTAGCAGTATCTCAGAGAGCGAGCTTGGTAGCGCAATCTCTAGAGCAGATGGCTCGATTGAAAGGATGTAATGATGATACAGCTGAAGAATTTCTTAGCTCCAGCGGGCTTTTCCACTTGATTGCCAACCACCAGCGAATTATGGCCAATTGTATCACATCTTCAATGACAGAAACGCTTTCTGAGCGTGTCGAAGACTTTCAATTCAATAGTAGGGTACAGGAGTCTAAATTCAAACAAGAGTTTAACGACGAGGCTAGAAAGCTGAAGTTACAAGAGAGTTATAATATTAAGTTTGCAAAACGCAAAGTTCGCAATCTAGTGTCGTACAGGGAGAATCTGGCAAATTTGCAATTGCAGTTGGATGAATTAGAAACACTAAAGCACCGTTACTACCAGGAATCATACGAACTTGTTGAAAACTGTTGTACTGGTGTTTTAAGGGACATCGCGACGGTATCGCGTGCTCAAGTTGAAATCAGCGAAAACATTGCAAGAAAAGGATGGTCCGGTGGTGGGCTTGACGACTTACTGGTTCATGCCGATGATCCGTTTAACAAAGACCGTCCTAATAATGATGAAGATGATATGGACACACACTATACACCAGAAGCCACTTCACATGCAAGCCCGCAGTCCAGGCAAATGATCTCGACACCTCTTCCTGCTGCAGTTGATATGGCAGACTCTCCAGCAAGTCGAAAGGATGACCTTCAGGAAACTCAAGAAACCTTTGATAATTCTTTCTCACTTCCAGCTCCAGGAACGAGGAGTGATCTCGGTGACGAAAGCGAAACGAAAAATAACCACAATTATGAGAATGACGAAAGTGAAGACGAGAGTCCGAGTAAAAATCTGCTGGATGGATTAAGTAATATAGATATACGGGAAGGAGGTTTGCTTGAACAGTCAAGCGTGATGAGTGGACGAATGTAACATTAAATAAAAAGACGTAAACTCTAAGTAATAGATTAACTGTACTCATAAATCTAATGTCCAAACTGATATAATCCCCAACCCAATGATAGTTTTTCTCCTGAGTAAATTTCTTTGGCGGCAAACTGACCATCTCCTTCAGTACCTTCTCCTGCACCCAGGCCAACAATCAGAGGCAAGAAGTGATCCAAAGTTGGGTGTGCGGAATACAGTAAGTTCCGCGATTTTGGGTCACTGCGCATTTTTTTGAATTCTGTCAGTTTACTACCTTCGCTTTGCGGTTTCTTCATAATGTTGGCAATCATATCGTTGAACGGCTTTACGTAAGGCATAGCCTCCCCTGTAGACATGGAGTGCCTAATATCCTTAAGATTATGAACACTCATCCCTGATGCGATGATCTGACCTCCTTTCTTTCTATATTTGGATAAAATGCTGCCCAGTTCATAATGAGTATCGAAATCATCAGTAGATGTCATAGAAACTTGGACTACTGGGATATCTAAATCCCATTCGCTGCCTGTAGGTTTGTTGGTTGAAAAGGCTACTTTGAAAGGGACCCATGCTCCATGATCTATTCCTCTGTTTGAAAGGACGGCTTTAAGGCTTCCGTTAGAGTTATTAATTTCATTCAAAATATCATTGGCCAATTCGACATCACACTTACTATGAAATGTTTCCTTATACATATGGTCTGGAAAGCCATAGAAATCATAAATCAATTCATTTTCCATCGGATCAAGAGTGGGAATGTCTCCATTTCCCGATCCGGACAAGAAAGCGTCAGATAAGCTCTTAGAAGTACCCTTCACAGTCTTCGGGACAGCAATTTCTATCAAATTAGTACCGGATGATTGCCAATGAGCAGAAACAACAATGATGAATTTCGGTTTTATTACATCCTTGATAAATTTGCCGATCTTAGAGACCATGAGGTATGCTTCAGGATTACCACCAAACTCATCGTTTTGGTACATAAAAGTGGGTCCCCCATGTGAGAAGAAATAAACGGGAGTCGTGGTATGGGAGCTCGAAATAGTAGATCCGTCATGAACTTTACTGTTCATCTTAGTCTTTTCGATGTTAACTTGCGAGGCTGAGACTAGGGGATTTCTTTCAAATATTCTATAGCTCAGCAGAATTCCAGCTAAAGCCACCAAAATTGTAATTATGAACCACTTATAGTTACGCTGGTGTGTATCGGTACTCATACAAACTATTGAAAGTCCTGAAGAGCTTACTTCTCTTATGTGGTTGCAAGTTCTGCTTCATTTATGCTGAGCTACGACTATAGATTTGTAAGTGTTTTAGTCAGACAGAAGGCTAATTATGTAAGCGATCCACCATTTGCATGTTCGATAAAACCGAAAGAAAGAAAGACAGAAAGACAGTATGTCTACCTAATCACTAGTTCGAAGGTAGTTCGCACTCAATAGGCAATGCACGCCATCTTTATCCCTTTTTATTTGTCATTTCAACATATTCTTCGAGCCTATGTACAAGAATTTTTTATGTACCACATTATGTTACCAGAACTTATACCAGTGCTTTGAACGGCTCGTATCCGAGGTATGTGTTTCCCATTCCTTCTTGACGCTATCGTCATTGACCACCGAGTGAAGCATGGGCTTTTCTTTGGCTGCGACGGTCTGCCTTGCCATTTGAGCTACCTCAAAGCTCCGCCTACGTTTTATCCGGCATTGCTCCCACCCTACGATACTGCCCAACATCAAACCACCAACTGCCCAGTTGGCTGCTCGGCTTGGATTTTTGTGGTAAAGGAACATGACACTACCAACAACGAACATACTGGTAAAACCGCTCATTCCGGCGTCTCTGAAGCAAGGAATTGCCGCTAGACGCTCGAAAGAAAAGTCACTCCACGAAACGGTTTGCCATGCTCTACTCAAAGTTGCCTGCTCTTGTTTGCTGGCCGCTTGACTTTGCGACTCATTTGAAAACCGTGGCTTTGTGTCTTCCAGAAGATACTTCTTGCCAAGGCTATAATTCTGTAATTCGGACGGCTCCTCAGGTGATACTTCGGATTTATTCTGCTTGCTAGAAAAGGGCCACACCATCAGGAAAAAGACGTAAGTCTGCTACTCAGTCCTTTCTTTAAGGCCATCATCATCTAATACTCTATATAATATTATTTATCAAGCAAAATTTTTTTTGACAAATGTTGATTCCTTTAGATATCGAACCAAGGCATAATTTGCCATGATTTTTATTACTCGATTTATATAGACATCGACTACACTAGCGACCTTAAAAAAAACAGCGTTCTGATATACGATTGGAGGAGTGTACCTCAATAAAAGAAAAGAAGAGCATCACACTAAAACATTGATCAAACTGCTGGTTATCAGTCCAATTGAGTCCTAAGATGAACTGCGAGAAGTAAGGAGATGCAAATATAGGCGTCAGTGCTTGCTGTCAAATTTTTTTTTTTTTCGCGACCACTGTTGGCATGCGACAAATCATTAATCTGCCGAGAAAGCGAATAGTGTCACCGCTCCAAATACCCAAAGAGCGGACAGCCTAGCCTGTAATCATACAGACCATGCCTGGAAGAAACAAAGAACAGCTATATGGAAACCATATTAATATGTATCCGCCCTCAAGGCATTCGGACTCCTCTGGAAAGAATGGAACGAGCAGCAATCAACGAACAGCTCCATACCCAGTGGAGGATACAAAAGAAGTGATCAATCCGGTACCCCTTCAATCAAGAAGCACAAAATCTTCAATGAGCATAGGGCAGGGCCGTGTTTCTCCCAGAGTCTTATCGCCTGTGGATTCTCGCTATGATCGGCCATTTGCATTCAACACGTCCGGTTCGACCGATTCATTGAATGGGCTGCCAAGACCAGGAATATCAGCTAGTAGCTCGGTAGACACATTCAAAAGTGCCAACGAAATACAGAAGCCACCGCCTCCTCCTTATGAGGAGTCGGAAACGCAGCAGTTTCTTCAAGAGAAGGCGTACAGACAGGAGGAAGACATTTCTGAAAAATCACCCAAGACTCCTCCAAAGAAAGCTTCTTCTCCAAAAACCAAGGTCCGTGATTTATCGCAGTATAGCGAGGAGGCTTTGGTATTTCACCGCATCTACGACATAACGGTGAAGGACTCACCAAATTTCACGCCAGAAATTCAGATGAAGTGGTGTGAAACATTATTAACGTATTCATTCCGCCCAAAATTCATTTCAAACTACAACATCAATGCAGATAAACTCAAGCGACAATTGAAGCCTGAGGAAACTCTCAAAAATCAAAAGATCATATTAGAACATGCTCTAAAAGTTCTTACAAAACTTATTACTTTGCAATTTGGTCCAGCTATATACTTGATGGGTACACTGTACTCTCACCAGCCATACCTTGAAATCAAGATCCAGTCAATAGTAGCAAAGAATGATGCCAAAGCTCTCGATTACTATGCTCGTGCTGCAGAGTTCAACCATGCAGATGCATGTTTCCGTGCTGGGATAAGCTACGAATATCAGCGTGGGACTCCATCAGATATGAGTAAGGATAACTGCCTACAAACGGCTGTTAAATTCTACGAGCGAGGCGCAAACAAATGTCTAGATTCCTCGTGTATGTACAAACTTGGTATGCTTTACTTGCATGGACTTCAGGCGCAGCGCATAATATTGTCCCAGGACGTCAAAGAGGCTATTAAATTGTTCAGTAGAGCCTCCTACACCACCAAAGAACCAGAAACTGCCACTGATGGTTCCAAGAGAGCTACAACAGTGTCATCTCAGGCAATGTACGAATTAGGCAAAATCTACGAGTTTGACGGACTTCCATCGCCGCTCAAGAATGCGCTGTTGGCTGCGGGCATCCAAACCAATCCGTCAAAGGCTCTTACTTACTACCATCGTTGCGCAACTCAATGCTCCTACCCGCTTGCGCAGTGGAAACTGGGCCATTGCTACGAGTTTGGCGAGCTAAATCTACCAGTCATCGCTAACAAATCCATCGCGTGGTACGCAAAAGCAGCCATGAATCAACCCAAAGGCAATCCTATGGCGATGATGGCTCTTAGTGGTTGGTACCTCACAGGAGCCTCTGGGGTACTGAAACCAAACAATCAAGAGGCATACAACTGGGCCATGAAGGCCTGTCAATTGTCTGAAGGGAAGCTCGCTCGCGCCGAGTACGCTCTGGGCTTTTTCTATGAAAATGGCATCGGCTGCGCAAGGAATATAGATAAAGCTCGCGAGCATTATCAAGCAGCTGCAAGCTCTGGTCATCAGAAAGCGCTAGACCGTCTCAAGATTGGCTTATGAAATGATGCTTGGGAATTATAAGCATTATCATTCGTTGCCTATGATACCAACTTCATCACTTCTCAAAAGTTTCTTTTTTATAACGGACAAATTTTTTTGGATATATAAGTGGGAATATCTGATTGGTCACGGAGAAAAGAAGCAGCGATTAGAAGAAGTAAGTAAAGTCAATTTGTAATAATAATAATGGAGTCCATTGCGCGGCAATCCGCTAAATTATGCCCATTTATGCACCGCGTATCGTCCTCTGTGCAGTCGGTGAAGTCTTTAGGCCAAACCAATTTGCCTGCAATGGCCAAGCAGTGCCCTTTCATGGGTAGAGCGATGCAGACGGCCAACTATGCTACATCTGCTTCTGGCAGTGCTGCCACTGCTACGAGAGCAGTGCCCCGTGAGGATGACAGTGCCTTTGTGGATCACGCAACCAGGGAAACTTCATTCGATTATGACGGTTTGTTTGAGCACGAGTTGCAGAAGAAGAGACTCGACAAATCTTATCGTTTCTTCAACAACATCAACAGGCTGGCAAAGGAGTTTCCAATGGCGCATCGTCAACTTGAGGAAGACAAAGTTACAGTTTGGTGTTCCAATGACTACTTGGCCCTTTCTAAAAACCAGGATGTTGTCGATGTGATGAAGGAAACGTTGGACAAGTACGGCGCTGGGGCTGGAGGTACCAGAAACATTGCAGGTCACAATAAACACGCACTTAAGTTAGAAGCTGAAATTGCGGCGCTACACAAGAAAGAAGGTTCGTTAGTGTTCTCATCATGTTTCGTGGCAAACGATGCAGTTATCTCGTTGTTGGGTCAGAAAATAAAAGATCTTGTTATATTCTCCGATGAGTTGAACCATGCCTCTATGATTACTGGTATTAAACATGCTTATACGACGAAACACATCTTCAAACACAATGATTTGAACAACTTGGAAGAATTGTTGGCCATGTATCCAAAGTCTCAACCTAAACTAATTGCCTTCGAATCTGTGTATTCGATGTCCGGCTCTGTAGCAGACATTGAAAAAATTTGTGATTTGGCTGATAAATACGGCGCGTTGACGTTTCTTGATGAAGTTCACGCTGTTGGTCTCTACGGTCCACATGGTGCTGGTGTGGCTGAACATTGTAATTTCGAAGCCCACCGCAAATCTGGTATTGCTTCTCCTCAGGAGAGGACCGTTATGGACCGTGTGGACATGATCACTGGTACGTTAGGTAAATCTTTTGGTACAGTTGGTGGTTATGTCGCTGCTTCTTTGAAATTGATTGATTGGCTGAGATCATATGCTCCAGGATTTATTTTCACTACTTGCTTGCCCCCTTCTGTGATGGCTGGTGCTGCTGAAGCCATCAGATACCAGCGTTCGCATTTAGATTTGAGACAATCGCAGCAGAGACACACTGCATACGTTAAAGAGGGTCTTGCTGATATTGGTATCCCTGTTTTGCCCAACCCCTCTCACATTGTTCCAGTTTTAATTGGTAACCCAGATTTGGCTCGCCAAGCATCTGATATTCTAATGGACAAGCACCGCATTTACGTTCAAGCTATCAATTTCCCTACTGTCGCTAGGGGAACAGAAAGATTAAGAATCACTCCAACACCTGGCCACACTGACGATTTGTCTGACATTCTTTTGGATGCCATTGATGATGTATTCAATACCTTACAACTTCCAAGGGTCAAGGATTGGGAAAGTCAGGGAGGTTTACTTGGTGTTGGTCAACCAGATTTCGTTCCGGAACCAAACTTATGGACCAGTGAACAGATGGTATACAGCAACGATGATTTACACCCCAATGTCAAAGAACCAATTATTGACCAATTGGAAGTATCGTCTGGTATCAGTTTCTGAAAGTAAGCGACTACTATATTTAAAGTGATACAATCGGCTCAGAAGATATCCTATTTGTTAAAGGTTCGAAATGTTATTGAATTGCGGACCTAAATTGAACTTACCAAAGTAGCTGTTATGCCACCATTCGCCTTCACTACGAAGTAGGAGTTGGTTTGACAAGTGGGGACTCTCGAAGCCTGATGTATGCCTATCTATAATTTATATTCTAAAAGATGATGACCCCTAGAGGGAAAATGTCAGCTGAGCTGACATTTTACCTTCGAAAGTGGCCAAATTCACACAATTTTCTCGGCAGTTGAATATCTTATCTAGCGTCTGCTTGTGTCAGGGGTGCATTACAAGGATAACGTATGAGTTATGAACATTCAAAGGGCAGCCTATCATTCTAAAAAAAAAAGCTGGAGAGTAATAGCCTAACTGGAGCTGATATCTGCTTCATGGCGAAAGCAGCTCAAGATGCTGATTGATACCAATTATATACCAGGCCGAGGATCTTTGTCTTCCTGGAATGATTATGAAAACAGAACATGGGTGTGGGTTCACGTTCGGACCCTGGACCATTCAATCCAAAGCACTAAGTAGTCCCTTACGGTTAAGCGTTAAAATTAATAGCATTCTTCAAACGGCCTCAGCTGTAAAGCCCTTTGGGATAATTGAGTCCCTATACTTAGCTATAATTGTAGCAGGGACTGGATTGTAAACACATACTCAACCAAAAGAGTAAAAGATAGCGTTCAACCGAAAAAGGAACCAATAGAATGAGAAAATAGAAAACGTGGAAGTTCAAATTCTTCTCCCAACAAGAACGCACTTCTTTAAAAGTTGTTGGAACGTATACTGAATAAGGAAATAAACGTGGCACCCGTCAATAAACGCAGCACCATGGACATCATTATAATTTAAAAGACAAGACAATTCATACAGAAACCAAAATCGCTAGAACGATCGGGTCTTAAAGTGAGAACTTTTAAGTCATACATATTGCGAGTATTTCTCATATCCTTACCCTAGCTTAAGGATTTTTGAAAGAATGACCAAATAATGCTTCATGAATGGAGATACACCGATTGCCTATTTTTTAACCCTGGAATTTGTTCATTTATTGTCTGCAAAGAATCATGAATTATGTCATATTTTATCTTTTATTCTTCAACATAGTTATATGACAGCTGCAGTACTTTCCCAACATGTTTAAAGCACAATGGGATGGAAATAGCAGCTTTTTGCATCCGTTTACCAATATTCTCCCGGATTATAATTGACGTGGATGACAAGGCAATACTTCACCTTTGAATCATTGCGAACACACTTACAGATCTAACTTGCGTTCCCACATCATGAGTAATAGCATCCAGGGATAGTGAC
The DNA here is from genome assembly GCA_030569995.1 of Lachancea cidri. Lineage (NCBI taxonomy): Eukaryota > Fungi > Ascomycota > Saccharomycetes > Saccharomycetales > Saccharomycetaceae > Lachancea > Lachancea cidri. Next base: position 60,678 of record JAJLUF010000005.1, read on the forward strand.
TTTCGTAAGAGTCCAAAATGGACATGGAGCCATTGATGGCTAAGTAGTGGCAAGGTGCCAGAAAAAGACATGAAATACTGATCTAATTGGAAATTTATACAAGCGGTATGGGAGCTTAAAAGTTTACACATGCTACAAGGCCACTTCTCGTTTTGGTTTTAGATTGTCGAGCCGTCGGAAATAATCATGCCCATGCAATTCACTGAGATTAAGATTTCACAGGATATCACGCCTCGATGCGTTCACATCAAGGAGATATCCTTTTATGCTCACATGTGGTTATTGATCTTTATGGATTAAGCATGCGCATACGGTAAGAACTTTAAACCGACCGTAAATGTGAAAGCTGCAGGTCATTTCTTTTCCCAAACAGAGAACAAGGGCATAGCCGTTGCTTTGCTCAGTGCATATGAAAATATACAGTTCTGCGTACGCCACATTCTCAACAGGTTGTAAAATTGAAAACCTAATAAACACCTTAAAAGGTTGAAATACGTTCTCCCGATATATATATAAGATAAAGAAGCAACTCTATGACGTGAACCAATCGGACTCATAGGGTACCAAAGGGAAAATCATAAATCTTTGATAGCTTGGGCACCATAGGACTCAGAAACACCACTTGATTCTTCGTGAACACTCTGTCCTAGAGTGGTGGAAGGTGCGGTTGGGAAATCAGCAGAAGAGGTCTTGGCGGTAACTGGGGCCTCGAATGGAACTTCTGCGGCTAGCTTCGTGGTGGTGGACTCTGCTGTGATAGTAGTTCCCGCAGTTCTAGTGGGTGGCAGCTTTGACTTGACAAATTTGGAAACAGGTCCTAGCTTTTCGTCTAATGTCTTAACGTAAGGGGAAGCCTTTTCGCAAACGGTGGTTTGAATGGCAGAAGCTTGGGCCTTACCAACTTCAACACCATGTGCAACAGTAGCGTCGATTTCAGTTTGATATGTTTGGTAAACGAAGGGAAAGGTGAAAGTACCGATAGTACCGACGAAAAGAACTGTCCAAAGCGAAAAAATACCAAAGAACTTGTGCAAAACGTAAAACACACCGGCAGCCTTGAATGTAGACTTTGGAGAGCTGGCCATGACCAATTTTCTAATCTTTAATTGGTACACAGGCAACTGCTTCAAAATTTCATCGATTCTTGGCTTGATCCAACCCGTTATGTCGGGGCATTCTTTTGGACCGTACTTGGTCACTAAACCCTGACCCAAGAAGAGCTTGGACAGGAATTCAACGGACGCCGTAGTCAACATCACGGTGTAGATAACCCGCAACGCAAACGTAATAAGGTTGACCTTCTTAACGATCAAGAGGCCCACAAGGAGACCACCGAATACCTTACCGGTCTCAATAGGATTCTTCCACAACAATAAATCACAGCTAGACATTCTCTATTCTAGTATGTTATATAAAACTGCTCTCACGTAACTAGTAACCTAAGGGATCAAACAGTGAGCCCCTTTTATAGCTCCGTCCGCTAAAAATTTTTCAGCCATCGCTACATACGCAAAAATCATCTGACATATAACTAATAACAAGAGCGATAAGAATCTGAGATCTCCCATCTTAATATATAGCTACGATATATGGTGTTTGGTCAATTCCATTGCGTAAATCCGATGATAGTCTTCTACTGGTTATGAAATTGTAGTTTCTCTGAATTCAGAACTTAGTGTAGAAGGTACCAAGGTTTGAAACGAAGAATTAGCTTCATCGGCCACGTAGTAAATATCTACACAAACATCAGTTAGCATCTACTATGATTTTAACAGCTTTATAATGTTCTCCACATCCTTCCTCTGGATGGCATATTGGCTTTATGCCAGCATCTGAAAATTTTTCAATGTGGGTAATTTCCACGGGAATTTGAGAAATATCACGATGGGCAGACAGGATGAATCATCCTCGATATAAAAGTGTACCGCTGATCATCTGTAGCCAACGCCTGTTTTTGAAGTTAGATACACAAGTACAGATGCTAAGATTTGCAAGGAACTTCTCGTCTTCGAGACGTTTTCTCAAAGGTCAGAATTTAACCGAAAAGATCGTCCAAGCGTATGCTGTGGGATTACCAGATGGCAAGAAAGTGTCCTCTGGGGACTATGTTTCAATCCAGCCAGCTCACTGTATGTCGCATGATAACTCGTGGCCAGTTGCTTTGAAATTCATGGGTCTAGGTGCATCCAAGGTTAAGAACCCTAAGCAGATCGTCAACACATTGGATCATGACGTTCAGAACAAAACTGAGAAGAATCTAACCAAATACAAAAACATCGAAAATTTCGCCAAGAAACATGGAATTGATTTCTACCCGGCTGGGCGTGGTATCGGTCACCAGATTATGATAGAAGAGGGCTACGCCTTCCCATTGAACCTGACTGTCGCCTCTGATTCACACTCTAACACATATGGTGGAATTGGTTGTTTGGGTACACCAGTCGTGCGTACAGATGCCGCTGCCATCTGGGCCACTGGCCAAACTTGGTGGCAAATTCCACCTGTCGCTCAGGTTGAGTTAAAGGGTGAATTGCCAGAAGGTATTTCTGGAAAAGATATTATCGTTGCTCTATGTGGTGTTTTCAACGAAGACCAAGTATTGAATCATGCAATTGAATTCACTGGTGAATCTTTAGAAAAGATACCAGTTGACTACAGGCTCACGATCGCTAACATGACAACCGAATGGGGTGCTCTATCAGGTCTCTTCCCAGTCGATCAAACATTGATCCAGTGGTATCGCAACAGATTACCTAAAGTAGGCCCCAAACATCCAAGAATCAGCGAAACAAGCATTAGCGAATTAGTTGACAAATCGAAAATTTTGAAAGCGGACGAAGATGCTACTTATGCTAAAAAGCTAGTAATCGACCTTAATTCCTTAACACATTATGTTTCAGGGCCAAACAGCGTGAAGGTTTCTGCCACTGTTCAAGAGCTTTCTGCACAAGATATTAAAATCAATAAAGCATACTTGGTGTCGTGCACAAATTCTCGTTTAAGTGATTTAGAATCTGCCGCAAAGGTCGTTTGCCCAACTGGAGACTTGGAAAAAATCAACAAGGTTGCTCCGGGTGTAGAATTCTTTGTTGCAGCAGCTTCTTCTGAAGTTGAGAAAGATGCAAAGGCTTCGGGTGCATGGGAAAAACTCTTGCGTGCGGGTTGTAAGACTTTGCCAGCTGGCTGTGGTCCTTGCATCGGTCTAGGAACTGGTCTATTAGAAACAGGTGAAGTTGGTATTAGTGCAACAAACCGTAACTTCAAAGGAAGAATGGGGTCTAAGGATGCACTAGCATACCTAGCTTCACCAGCAGTAGTCACAGCTTCTGCTATCTTAGGAAAAATTGGATCGCCAGCCGAAGTTTTTGGTAAACAAGAAGCCTCATTCGAAGGAGTTAAAGCAACTGTTGATAGCAGTTCCGCTAAACCTAAATCTGAAACTAAGGCGACTGATTCATCTGGTCCTGTGGAGATGCTGGAAGGATTCCCAACTGAAATTACAGGTGAACTTGTTCTATGTGATGCAGACAATATTAACACTGATGGTATATACCCGGGAAAGTACACGTACCAAGATGACGTGCCTCGTGAAAAGATGGCTCAAGTTTGTATGGAGAACTACGATCCTGAGTTCCAAACTAAGACGAATGCTGGAGACATTATTATCAGTGGGTTCAACTTCGGGACAGGCTCCTCAAGAGAACAGGCCGCTACCGCCATCCTTGCCAAAGGAATTAAGCTCGTCGTTTCAGGCTCCTTCGGTAACATTTTCTCTAGAAACTCTATTAATAATGCCCTACTGACTTTGGAAATCCCAGCCTTGATAGAGAAGTTGAGGCAAAAGTATGCTAATGATCCAAAGGAACTAACCAGGAGAACTGGTTGGTTCTTGAAATGGGACCTGCCTAATAGCAGGGTCACTGTGACAGAAGGCTCATCTGATGGACCCGTGGTATTAGAACAAACCGTCGGTGAATTAGGCAAAAACCTGCAAGAAATTATTGTTAAAGGCGGTTTAGAAGGATGGGTCAAATCTCAACTATGAATTTCATATAGTTCTATTTATTATTTACTCTAATTGTGTATAAAGAGAAGTTTGGTAGTATTTCTTTAATATGCCGACAAATCCCCAACGAGCTTATTGTTCTTTGACTGGTCTTACCATTCTTTTGATTACGTTTAAGCACAATTACACGTTTATCAATAGTATACAGTCCGGTAGTTACTTCTTAACACTAATTTCTAGCTATCTGTTTCCCATGAAGAGCTTAATTGTTGTAACAATGTGTATTTCAATCATTTAACTCAAACCGTTCTGGTGATCGAAATTGTTACACTTGAAATTTTTCAGTTTTATAAACTTGATACATATCTTTATCATACTTTTCGATTTTTTAAAAGACAAAAAGGTTTCCAATCATAGCATTGATCTCTCAAGTATCAGTGAATTTAGGATTTGCAAAGTTTCGAGAAACACAGAAGTTCGTTGAAGTTATACTAGCATCATGTGCTCTAACATAATTGCAATAGATATAAGCTCCCCATCAAGCAATTGAAGAAGCCGACACCATGTAGAGAGCTATTGTCTATGTTCGTACGACATCAAGGAAAGCAAATTGTGAAAGAAAATTAACAACCACTGGAGAAACAGTTGGATCTTTATTCACTAGTGAATATCGAAGTCTATACGAAGCTCGGCGGCTATTTGTTGCAAGATTAGAAAGTTGCTTGTAATTATTGATTGTAAAGGAAATAACAACTTCGGAATTCTTCAAGTTCATACCGAATTGGAGCCATATGTCATTGAGGGCACTCGATGAGTTCGACAAAAGGTCCTCGATAGAAACTGCCAGTCAATGATCAGAGGGAGAAATTGAGAATAGCTCGGCCAGGCCTTGAAAAGGGTATGGACAAGAACTGGTGCCGTGTAAAGGAAAGCATAAACAAGATGCGGTGTCTTCGTGAAAGATTGTTTGATCGCCTGGATTTCGGAGCCCATTTAGGTATTCTAGGATGAAAATACCTTGAGGACAGATATGAGCGATTTCCATATGCTCGACACGGATTTCGCAAATTCCCTATAGACTCAATTGTCGGACACTGTTGTATCATAAATGACAACTATCAAAGGAGGCGTATAATACATTGATGAAGTCAGCTACAAATAAAATTGGAAGAAGTCAAGGTTCAAAATAGAGGAGCAACCCATTAAACGGCGAATTACTTGTAGTTTCAGGTAGTAGACAAGAAGATGTCCCATATTCTCACACCATCGTCACAGCAATTTGCTTACCAATCTCAGCTTTCGCCGGTGCCAAGAAATTGAACAGAATACACTTTGCAAAACTAGCCAAACCATTGTTATCTCCAGACACTCGTCTCGATTAAGATGAAAAATATCACAAAACGCGGACGGTTAGTGTAAAAAAAGAATGGACATTCAAGATCTGCTTGAGTTGTGGTCGTATCATCAGATACCAACGCTGCAAAAGCTTACAAACGTGTACCTGGCGAAACTTTAGAAGCTACACAGACTGTACGAGTTAAAAAGCCATGAAAATGCGAAAGAATTTTGACCCGTTCTATCAGGAGCAGGAGCACTTCCATTCGTACGCATATCACGGACGATTACCTTACACTGGAGTGAGATTGTAGATGCCTGGTGAGTTTAGTACAAGTAATCTTAGACGGGCATGCAGAGGCTACGGATTTATTCGAGACTCTATTTTTCCCTCTATTTTTCCCTCTCGGCGCCTTTCATCATTTCCGTGGAGAAAATTTTTCAACAGGTTGCAGTACTTATCACTCTTATCGACTTCTAATCACTTAAACGGTTAAGGTCTTTATTTACTTCAAGGTTTTTGACCCAGTTGACCAGTTTGGTAGGCTTATAGTTTGCGTTTAAGGGCTTTCTCATCATCGTTAAACCTGAGGTAGCAAAAAGGAACAGCGGATATTTAATCATCCTGTGCGATTTCAATTGTATGAATACATCACTGTAAATAACATTCAACTTTTGGCCCCTGTAAATATTTCCGTTCATTTTACGCATCATAGATCACATAGGTCACCAATTGGACTGCTATCCATTTTTTACTTCACAACGAATTATTTATTATCACCTATTTGCACCAGTAAAAAATCAATTACATTATAATCAAAAATGACCGAGAGACAAATCGTCCGCATTGGAGGCAGAAAATCGAAGCTGGCTGTTGTTCAGTCAAACGAAGTAAAGAGGATGATTGAAAGTAACTTTTCTCAGTATATGTGTACCGTTTTAGCACTACAGACTTTGGGAGATCAAGTCCAGTCTAAACCGCTTTATTCCTTTGGTGGAAAAGCAGTCTGGACTAAAGAACTGGAAGATTTACTTTATGAAAAGAACCAAGACAAAAAGATTGACTTGATCGTTCACTCTTTAAAGGATATGCCCACCTTATTACCAGATGGTTTTGAGCTAGGCTGTGTTACCAAGCGTGTAGATCCAACCGATGCACTAATAATGGCAAAAGATAGTCCTTACAATTCTTTGGAGGATCTGCCAGATGAGAGTGTCGTGGGAACGTCCTCCATTAGAAGGTCCGCCCAATTGAGGCGTAAATTTCCAAATCTAAAATTCGAAAGTGTTAGAGGCAACATCCAAACCAGGTTGAGGAAGCTCGATGACCCATCCACGCCATATAAGTGTATCGTTCTAGCATCGGCAGGCTTATTAAGGTTAGGTTTAGAGGGCAGGATTACTCAAAGATTTGATTCCTCAATCATGTACCACGCTGTTGGCCAAGGTGCATTGGGTATTGAAGTCAGGTGTAACGATAGCCAGCTTGCGCCAATTTTAGAAAAGATTGGAGATGTGAGCAGTACTATCTGTTGCTTGGCAGAGCGTTCATTAATGAGGACGTTGGAGGGAGGCTGCTCTGTGCCAATCGGGGTGGAGAGCAATTACGATTGCAAAACTAAAAAGCTTTATTTGAAAGGTCTTGTCGTCAGTGTTGATGGGACAGAAGCGGTCGAGGACGAATATTCCATGAAAATTGACGATCTTAAACAAGACTCCATAACTTGTGGCCAGGAATTGGCGCACAAGATGATTAGCAATGGTGCTAAGGATATTTTGGACAGAATTAATTTGAGTAAAATTGATCAATAATAAACTGCGAACCGGGCGAAACAGCAAGTTTAATATTTTGAGATTAAAACATGTCCGCTATTTATATTTTTAATGACTGTATAAAATTAATGTCTTTAATGATTCATCGTTTGAGGAAAATACACGTGTTGGAGTTGTATACATCTGTAAGTTCGTGAACTTCAGCTACCGGTAAGAGGATATCTAAGTTTAATTATCCCCTCTAAGCTTCTATATAACCAATGTTAAATTTATACACATAATTCGTCCCTAATGATGTATAATTCTTCAATATCGCTTCAGAAGAACTTTATTAAGGCATCTCAGTTATATAATACTAATTCGAGAAGACACCCGCGTTCTATGGACGATTCATTAGAAGATATTCTGAATGATGAGTACGCTCGTCTTTCCCTAAGGGTTTCGCAATATCCAAAGAATTTGACATACTGGGAAGAACTGCTGAACCATTTGCTTGACAAAGCCAGCCCTCTGAACAAGGCGATCAATGGAAGTTTGGCTCAGCTCATAAGATACACATACAGCTCGTTACTCTCCAATTTCCCGTTTTTGGAGAACTATCACATTGATCATGCATTGTTTGAGTACAAACTTGGAAACATCCAGGAAATGCATCACGTTTTCATCACTGCCTTGCAAAAGCTAAACAATATGTCTCTCCTTATATGGATAGAGTACTTGAAGATCTGTAACGAGGTGATAGCCAACAATAAGCAATTGTTTCGCAAATATGAGTTGGCGGAGTCTTCCATTGGTCTTCACTTTTTCAGCGGAGAATTCTGGGAGATGTATCTAGAGCAACTTTCGGTGCGGTGTACCACACCCAGAAGGTACTTTATCACCTTGAGAAAAGTCTTAGAACTCCCAATATACTCGTATAGCATATTTTACGCCAAGTGGCTGAAGCATATTGATGGAATTCGTGATTTGACTCAATTGACGATGTTGGCGCCAAAGGAGGAACTCTCGAAGAAACTGAAGGTTGATGTTAATCAAGTGTCCAGAAGAGGTCCTATACTCTGTGATGCCAAGAAGCAACTTAAAAAATTTACTAAAGAAGCCTACATGGTGGTGCAGTACCAAGTATTGGAAATTTACAATCTATTTGAAATGCACTTGAAGACACATTACTATTGTTCAGCTGAAACGCTGATCGATTATAAAGAAATATCTACGTGGCAGAAATACTTAGATTATTCAATTGTTGCACGAGCTCCTGTACTTACTAAATTGAACTTTCAAAGGGCGTTACTTCCTTTGGCGCATTATGAAATTATCTGGCTCAAATACGCGAATTGGTTAATTGAAACTGAAGGAGATCTCACTTCCAGTAGAAGTGTACTACTGCAGGGTTTAAGAATGTCTCATAAAAAGGCGAAGATATTGGAAAAGTTGAATGCAGTACTATTAAAATTAGGTGAATATCAAAAGTTGATACTTTTGTATCAGCAACTTGATAACGCATATGGCGAAAAGATTGAAGAAACTGATGATTTTGAGCTTTTCTTGGATTATTTGCATTTCCAGACGTTCGTGGGCACAGCTTTGCCAACCAACTCTAAAGGGAAAACAGCCCAAAGACAATCTAAATTACTTGACATCATTATGAAACGCTTGAGTTATGGAGAACACAAAAGTGGCCAAGAGGAGCTTCTGCATGTTTTGTGCGAGATGTATAACGTTTTTGACCGGCAGATAATAGAGGAAAGGGTGTTCAAGCCTATAATCGACCAGAAGTGGAACTACTTTCTGACGAACGGCAAGTTTTGGTTTGAATATTGTCACAAGGTTTGGTTTGATCAAGAATCTTCTTATCTTGAAAGAAGGAGGCATATCGTTGGTGAAATTTGGCCGTTAGCATCCAAGTACAAACAGGTTGTTCGTCTGCAACTTCAGCAATTTTGTCAGAGTTACCTCCCGGAGGAGTCAGAAACTTTTGAGGAGCTTTTCTATTAAACCTATTAATTTACTTGAGTTCTAAGTAAATGTTAATCCCAGTTATAGCGCCATACAGCGTCAAAAATAAAATTCCAATCTTCTTGTCAATCCTCCAGTGATTTAATGGTATCACAATAACGTATATCCCGAAAGCGATAAGAAGACCAATACAGGTTATCACTAGCCCCGAATCGACTTGAAACTCAATATATCTTTTCCATAAGGATGCACCCGAGTTTTGTGCACCCCACGGTATAATCAACATGCCATCAATGCCAATTCCAAATAAAAAGTATAATAGTGGACCACCAAAACAAGCACCTAGTGCAATATCCAGTACACCAATTCGAGTAAACGTGATATTCGAGACGAGATCACCTATAGAATTTCCCCATGCGAACACGGTTAACCCGAGGATTGATTCCGAAATGTTGAAAAATTCCACCCAATGTTTCAAAATACTCACGACGTTCCTTACAACGTAAGTTATAGCTGACACTGACAGTGCAAATGCCACAACAGATGTATAAGGCGAAACAGAATGCAAGTATTTTCTGGAGTCCAAAAAGAAGAGGGTCAGTACCACAGTGATTGCAAAAATCACTACACCCGTGTGTAGCGCACCAGTCATAAAGTAGTCCATTACTGCTGGTGAAATACCAACCTGAAAAATCACGACCTTGCTCAACCTATCTGTATTCTGATGGGTGTCATGAGGAATTGGTATCAAAATAGTTAAAATAATCATTACAGGTGTCGTAACCAACATTATAATGGTTTCCCAAGTTGGCATGTGAACATTGTCATATTTGCAGAACTCAACTACCTTGAATGTGAACGCAAGCTCTTCACAAAAGTCCCTGCTTGGTTCATCTACCATTGATGAGGCTGAAGTATTAAAATCAATGGATGCATTGCTGTTACTCAGGGATAAACTTGCTATGGAAGAATGGGCACTGGAAAACCGGCTGTCTAAGTATACTAGATGATCCGCACTTAGTGACCTCCTTTTTGAATGTTGTAACGATTTGAATAAACGACTTCTATCAACTTCACAAGGTATTAGGGGTGTCAGTATATCATCTTGTTGTACTTCTTCATCGCTGGGTGACACTTCAATTGTGGGACCTAATTGGCGGAAGTCTTGTTGTGAAGTAGTTCTTCTGATAAGTGAGTGTCTCGGCCTCAATACCTCCTTATCATCGAAAATCTCATTGCTTTCCCACAAATCAAGGATATCACGCAAGTTAAGCCTCATACAACCAACGTAGTTCGTTCTTAGATAATTGCGGATTTTGCTCCTTAAATTGACCTTCCGATTTTGTAACGCTTCCATAATATTCAAATAGTCTGGATCATCAGTCCCTACCAGGTCTGCTGTGTCTCCATTCAAGTTTCCAGCAATGCAATCATCATCTGTATCATTTGCGGATAAATTCAACCCGTCCGTAACTGGATCTTTTTGGTAAATGAGGTAAATCACATAGACAGAATAAACAGCAGTCATAGAAAAGCACTCCCAAAACATGAGTCTTCCATCATAGAGAAAAATTAATGACAGGAGTATCATTAGTGAGAACAAAAGCAAGTCTTTCATAAATGTCGACCTTTTGTAGGACAGGGTTGGCAATGATCGAAGAGGCCCCAAGATGTTTCTTCTTTCTTCAGAATTAGCAGGAAACTCGACGTTCGATAATTCTATCGGCCCTACCAGTGGCATTAGTCCTATAACAACTGTCAAAAGGAAGAAAATAGCACCTAAAAGCTCACCTAAAGCCAATGGAGTAGCGCTAGATTTGATCGACTGATACGTGCTAGTTATGTCAGGTATTGAGTTTCCAAAGGCCAGAAGGGTCATACCTGAAATCCGATCAGAAATGCCTAAGATATCTCTAGACAATATAGAAAGGTTGGGAGTTAAAAAGTCGGATGTGATGAGTCCAATGGCGATAAAACTGTAAGAAAGAGCAACTGGCACAATTATAAACTGCCATATTTGTGTAGAATAGATCCCTGATATGTATATGGCGAGCTGAGTGCTATAAAATACACCCACAACCGTTCTTTTCTTCCATAGAGCCATGCACTTCGTTATGTGCAGAGCAAGGGTCCAGAAAATCGAGTAAACCCTTTTTACGAAAGCGGAGATTTCTCAGTTCTGTAATATTTAAAGTTTGCTATATTTCAAGTAAGCTGGACTGCTTAGCACCTCAGCTGCAATGTCAATGTCTGTGTTTATATCTTTTATCAATGCTTCTTTGGTAGTGTAGTTCAGCTCTGGCCTTATATATCCTAAGATATTGAACTTGACCTTAGCTCCATAAAACTGATCGTCAAATTTATGCAATATGTGCAGTTCAACCGTCTTGGTGTCATTCTGATAAAATGGGTTCAAACCAATGGACAGAACGACAGGCAACGTCTGAAAGTCCTCAGTTGCCAAATTATCGCCAAAACTGTATTCTACTTCTCTACCGTCTTGACGCTTAACGATTTGGGGAGTTTGGCTATCAGCTTTCTTCAAACGGGAATATCCAAAATAAACCCCCAGTGGCAAATCATTTACGATTGACGGTAATTGTTCTATAGGGATGTTGGCTGTAGGAATTCCTAGCTCCGAGGAACCGCGACCAAACCCACAAACTATTGAACAGAAATCCGTCTGAATTGGATAAGGATCTTGAGGCTCTTCTGGGATTGGAACGTCGTTTGGTCGTGCCATTGTCTTCTAGTTTTTAAAACCTTCGCAGAACGAGCTTCGATCTGAAAAAGTTGATATTTAATATATGAAGAACAAATAGGCCCGCGGAAAAAAATTCGATAATACAACTGCTACTTAAAGAAACATCTATGTAGTCATTTGCGGGAAAGAGTTTATTGTTCCAGTGGATTCCCACTCTTCCGATAATATACGCAATCTTGCTGCACCTACATACTTGCGGTCAGCAACAGCATTTGTGAGCTGGCTGCTGATCAGCACCAACAGTTTCTGAGCTTGTTTCCCATAAGCCTGAAGAAACTCTGTCGCAGCTGCGTCCCACCATGAGCCAATAACTACAAAATGGGTATTTGTTAAAAGTTCGATTGGCGTGTTGGCTATGCGTGCCAGAAGCTGCCAGGAATGAGAAATCGGAAGTGGATGTGGATGTGATGTAATAAATGCAGGAGACAAAGGAAGCCTGGTTATAACTGAATAAAAGGTGGCTATCCCACCCATTCTTTCGTCATAAGACACTTCGTCTTCCCATTTCCCGTCTTGATTCCTCTTCCAACCCATCCTGAGTCTCCCTTCTTCGGAATCAATGCTGCAAGTGAAACCAATGACAATGGGGCATTTTTTGACAAATCTAGCCATCAAAAGCTCCAATAGTTCTGGATACTTCACCAACAGATTCAAAGTTAACTTCGCCAAAGGTAGGGCACTTTCCGGTTTAACTCTGACCTCTGTTTCTGCTTGGGACACTAGGGCCTTGGCAATGAAATTCAGAATCCACTGGTAGCCTAAATTGTTAGGTCTGGTCTGATCAATCAGACCGCTAAGTTCGTTGAAGATTAATTCGAATTGTTGGTTGCTATTGGTCAATTGACCGAACTTAGGGTTTATCCTCCTTTTATGTTTAGATAGAATCGATTTCAGTGTTTTATCATTTTTCACAGGCTGAACTATATCTGATTTTATTGATTTAATTTTCTCCTTATATTTGAAGAACGTCAGTTCGATCTCTTTGAAATTTGTAAGCCCTCTGGATTTCTTAGCTGCTTCTTGAGCATTATTCATTTCTTCCTCTTCACGCTTCCTCCGTTTTTCTTCCTCGAGCCTTAGTTGCGCTTCCCGTTGTTGTTCTGCTTCTTCCTCTTTGCGCTTTCGCTCAGCATCAGCTTCCTCACGCTTGCGCTGCTCTTCTTTTAATATTCGTTCCTTCTCTAGACAAAGTAACTTTTCTTCTTCTTCCCTCCTCCTCCGCTCTTCTTCTTGACGTTGTTTCTGTTCTTCTTCCGCCTTCTTTTTCTGAGAGAGCACTTTGTTCACTTGTTCTTCATTTCCCTGTTCTATAATTGCCAACTTACGTTGGATGTCTCTCGTAATACTGTTGATCCCCAAGCTAGTATCCTTGCTAGTATCCTTGATGGTATCCCAGTCATTCCCTTCGTTCTTTAGCTGAAATGTTTCTTCTTTCGGCTCTATTGAATAACCGATATTTGAGAGAAACAAATTGTGAGACGGCTGGGGAAGCTTTGATCGCAGATTCAGGTGAAGAAGCATTTCCTGCAATTCGGGTTCCAAGCTTATGGGATCCTCTTCCTTCGGTTTACCCTTAGGATATGGTTTCGGCAATTTAAGTTGCGGAACCCCTTCGTCGTCTCCTCCGATAAAAGTATATTCAATTTCATCATCAGAGCTTTCGGACTGGCTTCCTGATGTATCATAGAGTTCTTCATAATTGAATCTCATTCCATTGATTGCTTGCCAAATGGACGATCTTCATTCAATATATATTGTAGAAATTTTTTTTCCCGAAAATTTTTATTGACGACTCTACAACAAGTGAAGGATACAATTGGTGCGAAGATGCTTTGGACGCGCTCATTCTCATCTAGTAGTGTTTCCCCAAAAGCAGCATGCTCAATACTAAAGCCTGTACATCACTTGGTGAAAATTGATAAGTCTAAGCTTTCTCCAAGGTTCCCAGAATTGAAGTATGCGAAGAACGACATAAGATCTCCGGCCTTCAAGCCAGTGGCCACACACGCAGATAGAGTACGTAATCATTACAACAATACTATCGAATCTGATATGCTTTTGATAAGCTATACCCATGGTGCAGAAGTTAAAAAGGGTTTAAAGAATAGAGAATGGGATGGTTCCAGTCCTTACCATCTCAATAGACAACCTAGAAAACCAAAGGGTTCAAAGGTCCAGTTACCTGATTTGAAGCCGGTAAAATGGCACAACATACCGGAAATTGAATCTGTTAGTATCAATTGCTATGTTAAGGAATCTAAGGAAAATCAACTGCTTCCAATTACAGCTGCACTACAGCTGCAGCAGATAACCGGTTGTAAGCCCAAGGCAGTCTATGCAAAAACTGATGTCCCTACGTGGAAGGTTAGACGAGGTACTCACATGGGAGCCAAAGTTGAACTACGGGGTCGTCCAATGTCTCAATTTCTGACGACATTGACTGAAATAGTTTTACCAAGAATTAGAGAATATGAAGGTATCAAAAACAGATCAGGTAATCGTTTTGGTGGAATATCTTTTGGCTTAACTCCGGAGGACATCAAGTTTTTCCCTGAAATAGATGCAAATCAAGACTTGTGGCCTAAAACTTTTGGAATGCATATAAATATCAACACAACAGCACAAACTGATATTCACGCGAGAACCCTGATCAGCGGTTTTGCCTTTCCTTTCTACGGGCCTGAGAAACTTAAATAGTTAGGAACGTTACCTCCAACTTGTAAATATATCGTTAAGTATATGAGTGTAAGTTAAATTCTTTAATTTGCGCGCGATCAGAACACACTTTATTTCTTACTTGCCTTTACATACAACATAAACTGACTACTTGAAAACATTGCCTCTAAACATGATCGATCTTTATCTTGTTCATTTGTCTTGCAATCAGAGCGACTCTGTCTCCTAGAGAAAGTGCTAGGCCTTGACCCTTAGAGCGAATGCGAACATGCCCGACTATTTCGTCGGTCACAGGATCTTTTTCAATGCAGAGATTCGCAAGCGCATCTTCGCCAAAAGAAGATTTCGAATAGAGATTGCAACTCAAAAACCTGCAATCTTCATCCCCTAGTGCTTCATCTGGTGTTAGAATGCCCATACTTGTACCTTTTACCAATTGTCCCAAGTATGCGTGTAAGGTAGGCAATTTAGATTTAACTGTGATCTTATTCTCCCACTCGAACGCGTTCCACATCTTACGGAATGTTGCTTCATCCGTCTTGGCGGGCTTAATATAGTCCATAATGTCGACGTGCAAATCGTTCATAATCACATAGCGCGAGTCTTCACCATGCCCGCCATCATATATGATATTACCAAATATCACACCTGTGTCAGCAGATGAGACTCTAACTGTTATTGTCAACTTGTGAAAGCCATGGGCAATGACGTTTGTGCTTGGAGGATTGTCAATGATTTTCAAATCACCCAGCGTTGCAAATTGTACATGTAGGTTTTTCAAAGTTTCTTTTGTCTGATTAACCAACAGAACATCCAAGACGACATCGAATTGATGGGTCGTAATGTAGGCTTCTGCATACACTGGATCCGAAAACCCTGTTAAAGAAACAATTTTTTTTAGCTTTGATGTGACAGAATCGGCTTGTTGTCTTTGTACGGTAGAGCCTCCTGAAACGGCTATTTCCAAGTCTTCGTCAATAGTATCCACTGGTGAGCTATGAATATCCACTTGGGAAAATTGCCTAAAAGATATAGCTTTATCAACGGGTTCAGCAGACTTAGCCAAAACCTTTGCGAACTTCTTATCAGAATTCCGTTTTGCTATCGCAACCCTGGATTCATACGACGATTTTGTAGCATCTAAGAATGCTAGTTCAAGTAGCTTTTGTTCTTCGGATGATTCGTCTTTCTTCGACTCATCCATTATAATAGCAATAGCTGCCATGATTCTTTCCGCAGAATCTTCATCAATCTTCTTCTCAACCAAGCTACTTTGTCCAGCTCTTAAGATGCTCACCAAAATTAGTAAACCCTCTGCTTTCAAAGCGTTAACTAGTTGCGCGTCTGACGATTCCTTTTCAAACCTTAGGACTAATTTCACGATTGTTGTTGCCAGAACAGAAGTTGTGTAAAAATCGCCGTTCAAGATGAAACGGCGTAGTGGTGGTCTAGAGTCTTTCTCTTCTTTGCTCAAAGATTTCGTGTTTGCAGTAGTGAAAGCAGATTCAGTCGCATATGTACCATCTGGTAAAATAACAGGACCTGAAGAAGCTATTTGCTCCTCTTTGACTTGATCCTGATCTTCCTCTCCATTTACACGAACCATTTCAGATTGCACAATTGGGACTTCACCAATACTATTGCGGATATGCTTCCACGACATTTGTATATCACTGCAATCAAAAGATGATTCACCCAATATCCACAAGGCGCCACGATACGCCTTGGCTGAATTCACGTTGGGGAGAGATGTAACTAAGCGCTGTAAAATCTCCTTTCTCAATTGTGGGTACTTTTCAATAACTTCTTTAATAAAGGAGATGACACCGCTAGCTGCGTTGGAGCTCAAATCACTAATGAACTCAAGAAATAGGGATACGACATCAGCAGAAACTTCCACAAACATAATTGCCACTTTGTGAATATTTTGGATTAGCAGCTGTCTATAATCTAAGGCTTTTTCATCATCCTGGGCACCAGATACAGTGGTTTGTAACTCCTTTTTCAACAACTTAATAACATCGTCAATATTTCTAGATGTGACTAACTCCAACGCTATGTCAAGAGCTTTTGCACGTACGTCTAGGTCCTGAGCACTCAACACACGAAGAATATCTAGAGTCAAATCTTCTAGAGACCCCGGATTTCTACTGTGGATATCCTGTATTCTCTCTAACACAATAAGCTTGACATTGTTGTCCGATTCCTTAACTGCCAAGTCGATGAGCCTTGTAGCAACCTCGCATAAGACGGTAGGATTATTGGTTAGCACAGTTAAGGCTATAGATGCTTCGAACACGACTTCGTTTGAGGTAGTTGAGGATAACAAATCTTGCAAGAGATCAACATATTGAGATTTGAGAGTTGGGGTCTGCAAAGCATCCCTTCTAATGAATTCAATAAATGCATCCTGTAGTAAAGAGTCTAGACTTTCGATTGAGGTAATGTTTTCTTGCAAATAATTCAAAGCTGCTTCACGGTCGAGTTTGGCAAGCCCCAAAAATGCGTTTCTCTTGCAGATAGGATCAGTTTCAGCAACTAGGAACGAGTTGATTACTTCACATGCATCTGGAATTAAATGATCACTGACCTCGTAGATCGATAAAATGGCCAAGATTGCGTATTTGCGTACGTAGGCGTGACGATACTCCAAACAGGAACGAACAGCAGGAACCATTTGTTCCAACAAATCAGCTTCCTTCAATTTCATCAGAAATCTCAATGTGTTACCTCTAATATACTCATTGGGATGTTGGAGATCATGTTGAATGGCGTTACAAACGAGAATCATTTCCTGTCTCAACTTGCCCTCGTTATCTAGCTTAGGGACGATTTCCCAGTAAAAGTAAAGCAATTTTTTCATTTGCTTATTCTTTGATGGCATCACAAATCTAATTACATGCATCAACAGTTCAGGAAGTGGATTACCATCTAACATCGTGACTAGGATTCTTTTCATGGTCTGGATTTTCTCTTCTTCAGACCCCTTTTCTAGAGACTTCTGCAATTCAGCAATTGTGTAGCCTACAGAATTGGGATTGGGGTCATATACTAGCGTATACGCCGGCTGATGTAGGGTCTTACTCATCGTGTTTACACCGTTCCTGGAGACCTCTTTTTAACTACCCAAGTACCTACGATATTAGGCTATATATTGTTTATCCTTTGCCACCTTGTCCTAAAATTTTTACTCAACGCCAAATGTCAAGATCCGGGTAATAAATCGATATACTTAAAAATGCTAATAGTTATAAATGCCTAAGCTCCTCTACTCATCTTCAATCACTTTCAGAGCTCTGATTTGTTATATGCAGTGCCCCAGTATAGTTTGAGGCATAGAACATGTCTTCATCATCAAAAATAGTATCTTTTTCGGAAGTGTTCTGATTATCATTAGCGAAGCTTCCGTCATATTGTAAATCGGAGGATGAGCCCAATCTCGCTGTCTCTGTTGGTAATTTGGGCAAATAATTATAGTTTAAATCAAGAGTACCGCTTCTTAATCTGTTGGCCTTTCTCGTGAAGTAGCTAGTTACCGTGTCACTTCGACCAACCCGATTGTTTGTAGGACCATCTATAGTCATATCCTCTCCAGCAAATTTCACGGCTTCATCTTTACGTTCGCGCAAGGGTGCCATGAGATCATCACTGTCGTAGGCTTCGTCACCTGGTATATCATTGAGAAACGAGTCTTCGTCATCACGAGGTAATGTTCCCGAAACTTGGGGACTATTTTTGCCGAAAAGGTCATGAAATTCTTTAGTATGATCCACCTGAGTCGGCGCACTTAAGGAATTGCTCAGTATACTAGTATCATTTTCTTTTTCCTCATTTGTAGTTTCAAGGGAAAGTAATTTCTGCTTCGCCTTACCATGCTTGATACCGATCTGCTTTGAGCTCGTCCTGATTCTAACTTTAATATTCTGTGGCTTTTCTAGATTGTTTTTGTTCTTTAAGACGTGCGGCAAGTCTGGAGGCGGTTTGAGCGAATTGGATGTGGGAAAGTATTTCAAGCGCAGCTCTTCAACATAGCTAGACACTAATCGAATGGACTTGTCAGGGTGAGTGCTCGATGCCGTACTGCTTTTCGTACTGGAGGTGTTTGTGGAGTCACTTAGGTGTTCCGATCTTTGTATGAGGTCATTTTCAATGCGATTAGATCCTTCAGTCATTGAAGTGGTTTGATTAAGCTGTGGTGAGTACTTGCTCATGTTGATGTCTTCCAATACCGCTTTCGTGGGCGAGTCATCATTACTTGTCGAGACCTGGGAAGATGTAGATTGTGATAGTGCGGTGTTATTGACAGTGCTCAGTGAGTGGTTATCATCTTCGGTAGTACTGCTTTCTTCATTTAAGTAGAAACTGGCTTTGTCGTTATTTACCACACGATATTGTCTTGGCTGCTCGTCACCTAAGCGGTCTTCATATGTTGAAGCAGTGAGAGGCATGCCATCATGGTCAAAATCGCTCTCATTACCCTGATAGCTAGGCGCCCTACGTACTCTAGAATGGCCTTCCGATGTGTAACCGAAAGATGAGACCACTGGTACAGAGCCACTGGTATTATTAAAAGAGACTTGTTGTAAATCTTGAACCGATTCACCATGTGAGTCAGTGAAAGAAAATTCATCGCCATTGTTTCTATCGATCTCATTGTCGTGTTCAGAACTGCCTCCATATGAGTCCTCCCGTTCCGGAAGATGGCGATCGATTGAATCTTTATAGCTTTCTTCTTCTTCGGATATCAAACTTTGCTTCGATTCACCCAAATTAAGAGAGCTCACATAAGCAATGGGGCTATCAAGTTCTGGATCCAGATAAACAATTTCATCGTTTGGTCCTGGCGAATCATCTTTTGATCGCAGAGAGTGAATGGAAAGGTTTGCCTCGATATTGGCACGACGTTCGCTTTCGAATTTTTCTAGATCATCCATCAGTTGGTCAATCTCGGACTTCTCACGCTTATGTCCCATGCCTGCTATCGTAGGCTCAACTGGTGTTTTTGCCGGAGACGATGGCGTAAGTGTATCAGCCTTAATATCTGCAGAGTATGACAAGGTCTCTAATGACCTATCCGTACTTAGTTCGGTTGTTAGTGCATTCAAATCCACCACTGGAGGAGGCGGTCTTCTTAGAATAGTATTT
Source organism: Lachancea cidri (assembly GCA_030569995.1). Lineage (NCBI taxonomy): Eukaryota > Fungi > Ascomycota > Saccharomycetes > Saccharomycetales > Saccharomycetaceae > Lachancea > Lachancea cidri. The sequence continues at coordinate 80,333 of JAJLUF010000005.1, forward strand.
GAAAGTCGAGTAGGTTTGATAACCTGTGAACTTGCGAGTATAGAATCATCCATAAGTTTCTCGTGAGTGTTGAGGGTCAATTTTTTATCAACAGTGGACCTAACCTTACTCTCATCTGCCCTAATTTCAGATTTAGTATGTGACGCATTAGTGAAGCCATTAGCCTTCTCTCCTGCGACATTACTCGGAGAGAGAGTTGTATTCTTCAATGGAGGTTTACTGAGAGGTTTCTTAGCTGTTACCTTGGACTGTGATTTAGCCGAGCTCACGCCATTCTTGCTTCCTCCCGAAAAGAAAAAGAAAGAACTCCTCTTTGACTTATTCTCTTCCATGAGTAGAGTTTCGATCCTAACGTTTCACAGAGCCAGAATTCGATGTTGTAGTATATTTGCAAAGTCATAAGCGTACACTATGATCATTTAGATACCGGATCATTTTATAAAGCTATGCACTCTTTTTATTTACAAGATCTAGTAAAAGTTGTACAGCTTTTAGGTTATGCTCACCAATTCCTCCTATACTGACAACTTTAACAGTACTCGGATGTGGTGTTGATACTTCTGTATGTTTTGATATGTCAAGTGCGTCAAACCACGAAGCAGATTCATGAACATTGTTAAGGTTCAGCACGACAATGTTACAGTTGGTTTCAGATCTGAGTTTATTAAGATTTTCATAGACAATGTCAATGTAGTATTGGCGGGGACATTTGATATATGTCTTGAGAATTTGATATGGGGATTTCGTTTTTACCGCATCAAGAGTAGCACGTATAGTTGCAATGCAATAATCTCGTATCTCCTCTTGAGTCAGGTAACCAGACCCTGAACTTCGTGGTTGGCTGCCAGCTTCTCTGCCGGTATTGAGCTGGTTCCCTCTAATAAATCTAGAAGCACCTTGATGGGGTTTCGTTTGTTGAGCTTTCGCATTTTCAGTCGCAGCCACTTGTGGTTTCTCGGAGGGTTTCACAGTTCCCCCGCGCTCATTATACTCAGTAAGAGTCTGAGCAAACTGATTCAGAGCCGCTTTCGTCTTTTCGAATGCACTGGAATTAAGCTTCGACACTTCCTCCTTATTGATTAGTAGTCCTTCGCTGGCAAATGGAATCTCGCACATTGCAAGTTGAGAGGTGGACTGATAATACTCTAAATTCTCAGCAAACTTATCCTCTAATTGCTTCGGAGACCACCGAAATTTTATTTCACTCATAATATCCAGTATAGACTGTAAGAAGGATGCAACTCCGTAAACCATCACCGACAGTTCTCTGAAATCTACAATATCAATCATTTTAGATGCTCCAACGAACGTTTGTTGTAGCACTCTTTCTTGCGTTTCGCTCTTTTTCTTCGACCTTGTTTCTTCCAATGATGATATATCGCAGCCCCTGTAAACGTAGAAGCTTCCACGAAGAGGACTTTTCTGGGATATAATCTTTAAATTTCCAGTTGGCTCATCACTTATCCATATGCTTTTCACATTGCTGAAAACGTATGCCAAAAAGTATGCGCAGCTGAGTGCACTGAATTGAGAATAATAAAAGTATGAAATACCTTTTTTATCCGTAATTGTTTTTAGACTACCCGTACCGAAGTCAGGTAGCTTATCTTGATCAAAGCAAACGGCATTGAAGTTTTCTAATGGTACGAATATGTGACTTTTAGCGATTGGTTTTTCTAAAGCAGGATTTCTTCGTCTCAGTACTTTGATATTGTCAGCCAACGAATCCGAGTCAAACGTATCCGGACGCTTTGTTTTTCCCTTTGACTTGAAGTTGGATGGCCTTGGTCTTTTCTTGGATGCCATGTTTCTACAGATTTCTGTACCTTTTGAGATTCTCATCGCTCTTCCATTGAATATTAGCTTTTCTTCAATATCGTCAATCGTGAGAGCATAAATATTGTAATCCATAACTGATAGAATCTCAACACTTGAGTGTTGGAACTTATCAAATAGCTATTATTTTATTTGGTAGTATAAGCTTTAATCTATGTCAATGTTACATAGACTTGATTTTTGTGACGAGCCTTAAGATTTATGCCTTTTTTCAAATATTTTACAAAACTGTGACATTTTAGATTATAGCACACATTCCAGTCTTAACGGAACCTTGCACTTCCCACTAGAATGAATGCATGAACTATCTATATACGGATTGCGCTCTTACCCTCATTTCTCTCACAAGGACTTGACCTCCTTCACAACATCATCAAAGGCTTCCTTGTACTCCTCCTCCTTGGCCTTTCCTTCCTTCTTCTTGCTGCTACCAGGAACAATGAAAACAACGGATGTTGGTCTCTTGGTGGCACCTGCAGAGCCTAGATCCTGTTTGGATGGCACAAATACGTAAGGGACAGTTTGGTCCTCGCAAAGCACTGGGATATGAGAAATAACATCTGCTGGAGAGATGTCACCTGCAATGACAACCAATCCTTTGTCACCTTTCCTTAAAGCCTTGACGACTTCTTTGACACCTCTTTTGACGTTCTTGGCCTTGGAAGCCTTCTTGACAGTCTTCAATACTTTCTTGTTCAACTTCTTGGAAGCCAATGGTTGTGCGAAGGATAGAACGGCAGGCAGCCTAGCTTCGTAATTGTCTTCAGTGGCAGATTTGTCCTTGGCCATGGTTTATTTTATGCTAATGAGTTCCTAACTGTGTGCTTCAAGCTTACAATTCCAGTCTCATCTCTCTCTACTCATCGGACCTGAAAATTTTTCATATTAGCAGAGCTGGAAATTCAGAAAAAGAAAAGAACATCAGGTGACTTCTACAAGGAAGCATACCTAGAACGTTTGTCTCAAATCACAACAATTCCTCTCGGTGGCCAAGTTGGTTTAAGGCGCAAGACTGTAATTTCAAAAGTAATCTTGATATCGGGCGTTCGAATCGCCCCCGGGAGAATTTTTTTGCGTCGAAACTCATCTCTGTATGAAATAACGATACATTATATCATTATATCATTGAAGATATATTGTAGTTCGGTAAAGAGTTAACATATATTAATGGTTCATAGTTCCGAAACTCATATGGACTCCTGGAAGAAACGGCCAGCGATTATTCAAGTTCAGGAATCTGATCTACCGTCATCGATACCAACGCAGACGGGTTTAACATTCAACGCCTGGTACAATAAATGGTCACAGGGAGACAGTGGAAAGAGCAGGTTCGTAAATCCCTACAAACTTGAGCCTGAGCTTCATGAAGGTTTTACAAGAGGTGATAAGGCTGGACAAGCATACTTTTGCCTATATTTTAGTAAGGGAATGTGTTGTAGGGGAAGAAAGTGTGAATATTTACACCATATACCGCAAGAGAATGACATAGTTCGATTATCGTTAAAGTCAGATATTCTAGACTGCTTTGGTCGAGAAAAGTTCGCCGATTATAGGGAAGACATGGGCGGTATAGGTTCCTTTCGGAAGAAAAACAGAACTTTATACATCGGTGGTATCGCTGGTGCTTTAAACAATAAGCAGCTCAAACCCAGCCAAATTGAGAATAGGTTAAGATTCGTCTTTGGAAAGCTAGGTGCGCTAGAGAGAATAAGGTATGTAGAAACCAAAAACTGTGCCTTTGTTAAATACAAACATCAGGCCAATGCGGAGTTTTCAAAAGAAGCTATGAGCAATCAGACTCTTCTAATCAGCTCAGATAAGGAATGGACCGAGCGTAAGGAAGGTTCTGGTCTTTTAGTTAAATGGGCCAGTGAGGATCCCAACCCAGAAGCTCAACAAAGAGAAAAGGAACAGCAAGAAAAGGAATCTTTCCAGGTTATGCTGAATCTATTAAAGAAGAACGGTTCGATGGAACCTCTGAAGGATGTGAATGACAACAGTATGGAGTTAAGCAGCAGCAACAGCAATAGCAATAGCAAAAGACAGTTGGAGCTCCCCAACTCCACATCCGAAAGTCAATCTTTTATCTTCAGTAGTATATCTTCATCGGCACTAAATAAGCTGAAAAGGAGGAAGGTTGAGGAATTGCACCTTGCCACTGAGAAGAAGCCATCCCAAGGTCCACAAGCGGCACTTGTTGACTATCCATCCACTGATGACGATTGAAGCATGATATATTTTTTTTATTAGTTTAGTATTGATTTTTAATATTTTTGAAGTTAACCATTATTCGTGGGGGATTTAATAAATGCCCGACTCTTATAAATAAACATGAAAACTCGATTCTGCAGAAAACTTAAATCAATGATATTATACTATTCATAAGATTCTAAATATTAAGCTAAATACGTGCGTTCGGCGTCCGTGCCTTGATTCTCAAATCTGGGATCCATCAAGATATAATAGACTCTTGAAAATTTCTACCAACATTAAAATGCTGCTTGACAGCGTTTGATATTCTGTTCGAATTGTTATCGTCGTTTTTCTTTACATACTTGTAAAGTGCTTCGACCAATTTATTATCATCTTCGTCGCCTAGGAACGTTATCGCACATCCGCTTCGACCAGCTCTCCCCGTCCTACCGATACGATGAATATAACTTTCAAGGTCTACCGACATCTGAAAGTTCACAACCAATGAGACATTGGGTATATCGATACCTCTTCCAGCAACATTTGTAGCAATCATGATGTCAACCTTTCCTTTGCGAAGCAAATTCAAAGAATGCTCTCTTTGCTCTTGAGACTTGGACCCATGAAAAGTAGTGATTTTGTATTTAGACTCGGCATGAAATTTGGAAGCTAGCCAATCAGCGGTCTTCTTGTAGTTGATGAATATTATAATAGGTGCATCATATTGCGGTAGAATATCTCTTGTAAGTTTCAAAAACCTCTGCTCTTCGCTAGGAACGTATTCAACAAGCTGCTTTATGCGAGCTTTTGTATTTTCTCCTCCCACGCTAACGTAAGCAGGCTTATTCAAATATCCATTTGCTACTCGTTCTATCGTAGGCGACATCGTAGCTGTAAACATCATTGTTTGCCTCTTCCCTAGTGGTTCTGTCCTTGTCAGAATCGACGTAAGCTGGTCCTCAAATCCAAAATCAATCATCCGATCTGCCTCATCAAGTACTAGTAACATAACTTGTTTCAAAACCAATAATCGGTTCTCCAAGCAGTCTATTAGACGACCCGGAGTTGCAACTAGTATGTCACAACCTTGAGAAAGATTATATGATATCTCCTCCATGGAATGCCCTCCAACTATGCTTACCACTGCTGTTGGTCTTGACCAGTGCAGCACTATTTTCTTGGCTTCACTTTCAATCTGCTGTGCTAATTCTCTAGTAGGTGCCAAGATCAATGCAAACGGTCCGTCAAGTTTTGTCATACCATTTAGAGGAGGCAAGGAACTGAGTTGTATCAGTATTGGGATTAAAAAAGCTAATGTCTTACCGGAACCGGTCGCTGCAACTCCGAGGAAATCTCTTCCAGTAATGACATTTGGAATTGTGACTCTTTGTATGGGAGTTGGATCATGATATTTTAGATTTGAAGTTATAATGTCGAGTAACCCAGATGGAATTATCCCTAACTCGGACCAGTTTCTTAGAGGGTACTTAATAGACCCACCCTTGGTAGTGATATGAAAATCTTCTTTCAAAATCCTCCAGTCCCGATCACTCATTTCCTCGAAAGCCTTTTCAGTCCAATGCTTCCCCATGTATGCATCCTCTAAACTTTCGTTGGATTTCTTCCACGTAGATGGCAGTTTTGAGTTAATTATTGGCTCATATTGCGATAAAGTGTCGTCTTCCTGTTTCCAATCGAATCTGAATTTTCCTTTTCTTCGTTGTCTCATCGAATGTTCATTCTTATCTACAGCACGATCCGTATCTGGCAGCACCGCATTTTCAGATGTTGGTTTGGAATGTCTGGCTCGAGTAACATCCTTAGGGATCGGTTCCTTTTTTGGCACTACTGCCTTCAGTACTGCTAGTTCTTGCCTCTGTTTCTTAGAAAGAAAAGAAGGCTTGCTGACTCTCTTTTGTAAATCGGTAGTACTTCTAGATGATAATAGCTCGCTAATATCCAACGGCCTTCTCATATCGAATCAGCTATGAAAATACACGGCCGTGTAGTATAATTTCACAAACTGTTGTAATGCTTCAGGTTTGATGAGAACGTTGAAGATGAGAATAAGTTCTACAAAAATGATAGCATTTCAAACTGTAGCTCTTGCATTAGTCAAAAATAAAGGAAAAGGGAAGAGCAGATCAAGAGAATGAATGCAGATTGTTCAGTAGGCGCCAATCCACTAGCGAATTTGAATAAACATGCGCAACAAGATAGAACTTTGCAGCATGGTAGCACCTTTCAAATCCAAAATAACGCCCCACAAAGTTTCAAATCACACGAGAATATTGTAAGTGATGTGAACAAGTTCAAAATGGATAACTTTATGGGCAGGGATTCGCAGATTCGCCTTAACCATGGAAGCCCAATGGGAGCGCCTCCGTTACTGGAACAGAACAAAAGCAGAGGGTCCTGGAGCCATCAATTTGCCGCCTCACCAGATACCGTTAGTAGCGGATCATTAGGCAACTCTTCATGGGGACAAGAACTTCATTCATCGTCACCCAGGAACAGTCAAATAAGTCAACATAACAACGTAGGCTCGTCTGATCGCGTCCAAGGGTTTCAGCCCAGGATGGTTTCAGGATACCGGCCTAGTATGTCTACATCGATGCTTCCTATGGGACGTCATCAACCTCTAGGAATGCATCAGGGAATGCAACAGGGGGTGCAAAATTTACAACACCAAATGAGCCCAGAAGTTTGGGACGAGCAGTTTGAAGAGTTGGAAAAGGAAGTCTCAGAGAATCTAACACTAGCAGACAAACACGCTGAACCATCTACTGCTTCTGAGATCGATCAAGCCACAGAAGAAAATGTTGTTATAGATGACACCTATCAAGCTGAATTCCAAGAGGTATGGGATAATTTGCAACAAGAGGCTACTGAAAACAACGTAGACACGGACTGGGAAAAGGATTACGAGCGTTATGTCTCCGGAAGACCAGCTCTAGTCGCCGAATACAAATTCGATCCGGAGAACCAATACTTAAAAAACCCAAACGCATATGAAATAGGTTGTATTCTTATGGAGAATGGTGCAAAATTGAGTGAAGCTGCGCTAGCATTCGAAGCAGCAGTTCAAGAAGATTCTAACCATGTTGACGCTTGGTTAAAACTGGGACTTGTTCAAACGCAAAATGAAAAGGAGTTAAGTGGAATCAGTGCTCTAGAAGAATGCCTCAAAATAAATCCTGGTAATCTCGAAGGCATGATGACCTTGGCGATAAGCTACATAAATGAGGGATACGATGTGAGCGCCTTCAGTATGCTAAGCAAATGGCTTGAAACAAAATATCCGCAGTTGGTCAAGAGTAACGTCGATGCTGATACAGCTGATCGGTATAATCTGAACCAAGCCGTGACTCAGCAATTTTTGGATGTTGTGAACAAGCTGCCTGAAGTGGACGCCGACTTGCAACTTGGACTAGGCATCCTTTTTTACGCAAATGACGATTACGATAAGACAATTGATTGCTTTAGGGCAGCCTTGACTGTGAGACCTGATGATGAACTTATGTGGAATAGACTAGGTGCTTCGCTGGCGAACTCTAACAGATCAGAAGAAGCGATTCAGGCATATCATAGAGCTCTCCAGCTCAAGCCAACATTTGTCAGGGCGCGTTGTAACCTTGCCGTTTCTTCAATGAACATGGGTTGTTACAAAGAAGCTGCAGAACATCTTCTTACTGCTTTATCAATGCACGAAGTTGAAGGAGTATCACTATCTGATACGGCAGCCAGTACAAATATTCTAGAAACGCTTAAGAGAGCATTCATCGCAATGGGGAGGCGCGATTTACTAGAACAGGTGAAACCTAATATGGGCTTAGAACCTTTCCGCAATGAGTTTAATTTCTAGATACTCGTTTATATGCCTGTATTAGCATAATATGTATAGCTTTTAACCCAATCAAATCACGCTCTTCGAAAGCAGCGACAAGGTGTATTCGGGTAAAATATTTTTTTTTGCCATAATTGAAAAACTTTGAACCTTTTACTACAAGATCAACGAAAGGTTATTGAGAGTAGCATGAGCTCTAGTATGCCCTACGGGACTTCGTTGGATGAAGAGAAGAAACGGCGTTTCACGAAGAAACACTCCTTGGCAGACAGGATTGCTGCTTCAATCTTAAGGTATAGAAAATCATTTTTCGTATTGTTTTCATTACTTTTTGTCGCGTTTTGGTTTGGGCTTCCTCAATTAGGTTTGTGGTCCAAGGACCCTAAGATAGTCATCATACTTGCCGTAAATGAGGGCGGTGGCGTTTTAAGGTGGAAGGGTGAACAAGAATGGGAAATCGAACGTATTTCCATCCAAAACAAGCGGGCGTACGCTAAGAAACACGGTTACGGTCTCACATTGAAGGATGTGCACACAGCGAAAAGATACTCGCATGAATACAGAGAGGGATGGCAAAAAGTAGAGATCTTGCGCCAAACAATGAGAGAGTTTCCCAACGCTGAATGGTTTTGGCTTCTAGATCAAGAAACATTGATCATGGAGCCAAGTAAATCATTGGAATCTCACATATTCAAAAAGCTCGACAGTCTATCTTATAGAGTACTAGACGATTTCAATCCGCTAGATCTACCACTAGACTTGCCATATGTCAACTACAAGGAGGATGTCGACTTACTTATTACACAAGACTGTGGTGGGTTTAACTTAGGGTCTTTCCTGATTAAAAATTCTGATTGGTCAAAGCTTCTGCTAGACATCTGGTGGGATCCTGTTTGCTATGAACAAAAGCATATGGTCTGGGAACATCGTGAACAAGATGCCTTAGAGACTCTTTATTCAAGTGAACCTTGGATTAGAGAAAAAACTGCATTTCTGCCGTTGAGAACAATCAATTCTTTCCCTCCTGGTGCTTGTTCTGAATTCCAAGGTGATTCTCGATTCTTCTACAATGAGCAAGAGCATGACTTTGTAGTCAACATGGCGGGTTGTAGTTTTGGTAGAGATTGCTGGGGCGAAATGCAGCATTATGGTTCTCTCATTGAAAAGCGTACCACTAGATGGTACCGTAGTTTTTTTTAAATTTTGCACTTTTTTGAATTGTATAAGTAGAGTAATATTTCTGAGACCTTCAAGGCGTCTCAAAGGTCTCAAAAGTAACTTCCGAACTAACTGTCGTGTTCCCAACCTTCAAATCACGGCGAATTCCAATTCCTTTGTATTCGACGGGTGTATATAATTTGATATTTGAACAAATTGAAGGGTCTTAATTGTACCGTATCATTCTACGGTTGCTGTGTTATTTACATAAAGTGCATCAAGATTTGCAGCAATAGTTTGACGCGATAACATCAAAAGATATGGTATGCGGTCGAAGTGATATGATGAAGATGACTTAAAACAATAATCAAAAGCTTCGATTCGAGGCCCACTTAACTTCTGCAACGGCCACAAGTATTCCCCATGATGAGATCGATGGTCAATATTATTTTATAAGAGCCACTTTAGATGCGTTACCTAAGGCAAATCCAACATACAGTAAATCTGCAAGGCTTCCTTGGCAGCTATAAGACTCGCTAGACTCGTTAGATGACCTTATCGACAAGTTTCAGCTATAAATTAGATTATTGTACATATTGACAGATGTTATGGCTTCAATGATATCACGTGTGAATTTTTCAAGTTCGAAATTTGTCGCGATCCTAGATATATCATTCAAAGACAACATCACCAACTAAGTGTGCAGAGGCAAACCAGACAGTAAGTCATGGAGAACCAATTCTTCGTAAACCAAGAGAACCAAAATCAGAGCCAGGATGAATTCCTGAACTTCCTAGATCCACGACCTTTGCAGGAGAGTGGAAGCGCGTTGACACCACAAGCAATACTTGCGCGTTCAACAATAAGTACCGGCGGATCACCTAATATGCAATCTGTGTCTCCAGCGTCTATGTTTTCGCCCATGGCTCAAACCCAAATGGGAAATACAGCTTCCCCTCAGCAAGTTCTAAATCCTGGTGCGACGCCTCAGCAGGTTTTAAACCAAGCAGCTACTCCACAGCAGGTTCTCAATCAGGCAGCTACTCCACGAGCTATCCTTAACAACAGTGCGCTACATGAGCAACAAAATGGTTCTGGTAGCAGTTCAAATAGCGCGTTTGCTGATCGGGCGGCTATGTTTGCTGCGTTACAGCAACGGCAACAGCAGCAGCGTCAGAAGTTACAACATATGCAGCAGCCTAACTCCAGATCGGGTTCACCACAAGATGCTCAAAGGCCTCGAGTATCTCAACAACTACCACAGACACACACATTACCACAGACACAACCACAACCATTACCTCAGACACAACCACAACCACAACAACAACCACAACCACAACAACAACCACAATCAATACTACAGCATCAACCACAACCACAACCGCAACCGCAACCGCAAGCTCAACAGGTACAAGCGTCCCCCTCCGCATCTTCTCCTCAGATTCAGCAACGCCAAATTATTCAGAATCTCGATCCAGAAGTTCAAAGAAGAGTTACTAGTGAGCTGAACAATAAGCAATATGAGCTATTCATGAAATCACTGATAGAGAACTGCAAAAGGCGGAATGCCCCCTTGCACGCATTTCCTGAAATTAATGGCCGCAGGGTAAATCTATTTGTATTATACATGATGGTTCAAAAATTGGGCGGAGGCGAAAATGTTACGCGCTTGCAGCAATGGCCTATGTTAGTACAGAAACTACAGCTTTCAAATGACTCTCCGCAACAGCTGGCTTCCATTTACTACCATGTATTACTGCCTTATGAAAGATATCTCGCATCTCCTGAAGGAATAAAAGAAACTCAGTCTAAAAGGCTTTTCTTACAGCAGTTTTTCCAAGAATTACTGAAAAAAATTCTCACCGCACAAAATGGCAACTCCGGTAGCCAACCAACTGGAAATATTGGCACCAATGCGAGCAGTCCTACTGCTCTTGATGCAAGTAAACTCGCTGCCAAAAAAGCACGGAAGCCAAAAGTAAAAAAGAAATCGAAGAAGGAATCAGAAAAAGAGATGCAGCTGCAGCAACAGCAATTGCAAAGGCAGCATCAATTGCAACAGGAGCAACAGGCCAAATTACTACTGGAACAACAGCTAAAACAGCAAGAGCAACTACGGCTTCAACAAAATGTCAGCCAAAGGCCGGTGCAAGAAGTGCCAAGAGTGCCTCGAGTTTACAAGCGTACATTTGCTCGAAATTATGTACCAATGAGTAGACCATTGGAAACCTCGAATGGCTACGATATAAGAGCGATTTCTCAAGTGGGTGAGAAGATTGACGCCAACAAACCAATATTTTTATTCGCCCCCGAGTTAGGTACAATCAATTTACACACACTTTCGATGTCTCTAAGATCAGGTTGCTTATCTGAAGTGAATGTAGCACTCAATACTTTATTAGTAACGAGTGCAGATGCCCTTCTAAAAATTCCTCTGGCACAATACGAAGGATTGGTAGACTCTTTAGCAATTCTAGGTTGCCAGATATTGCATAAACTTTGCAAAGAGCAGGTGACTTTACCGGAACGTGAGATTCAATATTTGGATGAATTCAATGTAGAAGATATGCTGAATAAAACTGAGATCTCATACTCGTCAAACCAAAATCTACTGGAGCAAGTTTTCAATGAATATGTTGGGAATGAAAAAGTGGAAATAAAAATAAATGTCGACTCATTGACAGGTGTTGATCTTAACCAAAGAACTCCAGAGTCAGCATGTGCTCTCCCTGATTTAACGCAGATAGCTGAGGAAGTTGAAGTAGTCGATGTACCACAGCCCGAAACCAAGCGCTGGAATTACCTGCCCGAGCCATTGTATATCTCCGACGATATTGAGTCGTGGAAGTTATGTGTTCCATCTTATTTGAGGGCTCTTAGGGACGTGAGAGATGAGATCGATTGTCCTTTTACCAAAGTGAATACTAGGGGTGTGGAAAATAGTCAAATTTTGATAGTCGATCAGCTTTCGACGATATCAATGATTGTAAGAAACTTGTCCTTCAGTGAAACGAATACATCTGTTATTGCTGGTAACCATTCGCTGAAGCGGTTTTTGCTAGATCTAAGTTTTGCCCTTTTTGTGCATACAGAACAATTTGTGTTCCATCGAAAGTGCTTGAACTTTAAGAAAGACATTATTATCACTTTATCAAATATTGGACACCTCTTACAGATAGAGTCTGAAGTTGAAGCTTGCATATTGTTATTTCTGACACTAAGTTTTGCGGAGGGAAAACATTACGTTGGATCCTCGAGTCCACTATCTTTTCCTGAATCCTCAGTTAAAGTTAGCAAATATCAGGGATTTAGTGCTGACGTTTTGTCTAAACTCATGTCCTTGGGATATCCAAACCGTTTCTTAATCAAATCAGTTCTTTTGAATCAGTTTGATACTGAAGTTGAGTCAAAGGATGCTAAAACTTGCCTACATCTACTAAAGCTCTATAATAAAACGAGCGAAGAAAAGCAAGACGACTTCAGATTGCTCAAGGATATTTTCTCTCTTTTGATATCTACAATTCCTTTCCAGCAACTTAATAGTTCTCCCACTTTAATTGAAGAGGTTGCTCCTGTAATATCCCAAAGCATAACTGCTTTGATATCTTTAGTCTCTTTCATCGATAGAGAGACTTTTGAGGATAGTGATATAAATCTACCCTTTCTTTGGTTAACCTCGCAAGACAATGTAGGATCCAATCTGCGCAGGCTGAGTGAAGCTCTATCTAATATTGGGATCCACACCAATAACAACTTAAGACATCTGAAGCTGTTGTTTAATTCAATTAGTTCGAAATCTCTCGAACTAGTCAGACTGATAATTAGAAAAAGCATCGACCTTCTCGATAGACCCGGTGAAGATAATGAGTCAAAACGGATTAGAATTATAAAAACACTAGCGAGTATTCCGAATCTTTTACCTTCCGAAACGATTTCGTTCTCATTATTGACCAATCCATTGGCTGACGCTTCAGTTGTCAAACAAATGCACTCGTTGTATTGCCTGAGGAACGAACTTCTATCTGAACTAGATGAGAGCTGTACGATGTGATAAGTATACTTAATTTGATATATATTTTAAGTCCGATCTATCTATGATGTGTCTTTTTTTTTTGTTAAATATGCAGCATTGTTATTGTTCTTCATTATCATTTCCACTAGGATCGTCCACGTAGCTATGCTCTTCTTCCTCGTTTTTTCGAATGAGTTGAAAAATTCGTTCGGACAAATCGCTGTCATCAACTAAATCAGTTATCTGTTCTTTACTCATTTTTTTTAGATTGGAGTATCTTTTTATTCTTTTCACAATATTAAAATAATCAATGTTTGAAAGGCCCGGTATGCTCAAAAGTTCTTTTAATTTTCCATCTTCTGACCCTTTTGCATTGTTTTTGAGAGGGTCTGAACGTTTGTTAACACCGATTCCAACACAAAGAGTTGGGTCCGGCTGTTCACGCCCAACTTTCAGATCAAGAAATATATTGACTGTCTGTAGAGGAGAAGAAGACCACAGAATTTTCAAGGAAGGAAATTTCATGACTAGTTTTGCAATTTGCATTTGAATCTCATCTTGCATCAGCATGCTGCTAATAGGGTGAGATGTTGACGACTTCATCGTATAGCGACGCTCACTAAAAGGTTCAAGAGAGAAAGAATCATCATCATCAAACTCGATTAATAGCGTGGGATATTCGTAATATTTTGACATATTTTTGCACTGATCAAGCAACCTTCCACTCTTGAAACTGCTAATCAAATCAGAAATAGATTTTCTCTCAACACAAATTTGGGGAGACAGTATATAATCGCCGATAGTTAGCATACATGGAACAACCTTTACACCGTAGCGATAGAGTAGTCCAGGCAACGGCGCTCTGAACTCCCTCATGTCCACCACTACGACATCTCTAGTTACAACATCAGCACCCCGTTGTCCACCTGCAATCCTGGAGTTCTTGATTGTTCTAGTAAGCTGTAGTTTGCGCTGTGTTAGATTTTTGTATCTCGAAAGATCCTCATCAGTCTCGAAGTGCTGGGCCATTTTAGAATGTTCTCGTATTAATTTAGTGAATGCATCCTTCTCTTTTTTAATGGCCAGTAAATGTCTCTGCTCTTCAACGCTATCACCGTAGTACATAAAATAAATCTTCGGCGAGAGTTCCCGGTAAACCGCTTTGTAGATTTCTACCCTCCTAATAAAGGGCAGATGTGGCTCATACATGATAATGTATTGAGGCATCAACTCTTGCAATAAAAGGTCATTGGTCTTATTATGAAATCTCTCAACAATTACCTGATCTTCTCTATCAATGTACGCATAGTTATCCATTCGCAAACGAAAATCTTCTTTGCTCTTACTAATCGGCGTAGGTAGAGATTGTTCGGGCTTTATGTTTTCCTCCAAGATAAATAAGTCATCATCATCATTAACAGAATGCGCTTCTTCTGCCCCAACACCACCAGCTTGCATGTCATCATCTCCTTCCAGTATTTCATTCAGCTGTTGTTCAATATTTTCTATTGACATCATCTCGTCGATATCTTCACCCACAGATACAGATGATTGTTTTAGTCTTTCAACCATAGCTACAGTTGCAGCACCGCGGGTTCTACGTCGTTTGGTAGCAATTTCTTCCTTTGCAAATGCCCGGGACACCTGCAATTCGCTATTTGACCCTTCATTCTCATATTCCTCTTGAATTTCCTCGGCAGTTTTTTTTAAGTCATCGCGGCGGGCCATATACGCTCTTATCTTGTTCATCATAAACCTTCGACACCCGGCCTTTCTATTGTTGTAGCTTACAATTTTCTTAATCTGTTGACAAGTCTTTTCATCTGAGCACATAATTAAAGTTGGACCCGTCGAAGATGTACTCTTATTTCGCTCATGTGATATGTCCTCCAGGATAGCCATGAGTTGCTCCCATTTAGGAAGTTCTTCAAGTTCGTATTCTTCTCCATGGTAAACTCGCTTTTTAGCATAGGAGATGACTGCCTGCGATTCTTCCGCCATCAACCACGGCGACTCTGAGTACTTTCTAGTAACTGACGGTTTGTTAGCATCTAAGATCATTTTGATAATCTCATAGAAATCAACAGCATCGTAACTTATTAATGCATGGAGCAATTTTCTCAGCGTGCCGATGTCTTTCACTAATTGCTTTGACTCGAAAGATATCCTATGCCAGTTCGGTGTCAATACGGCATGTATCGATTTAAGAAAATTCTCATGAAGGCAATTTTCAACGTTCCATGATTCGAGCGCCAACGTCGGATTCTTCCTGTTCAATTCATCAATACACTTCTTCAGGCACCCAAACAGGCCATATTGAATCTGACTCATTGAATTAGATAAGGAAATCTTGACTTCAATAACTTTACTATCCTTTTGCATGTTGAGACATGAAGATATGTCAACATGAAACCGCGGCCACAGCAATGTTCGGTTTAGATGCAACTCTTTGAGTTTTCTTCTTAAAGGAGAAAACTCTGTGACAAACGATTCTGGTGACTCCGAAACTCCTTTGATAAATCCCCATTTATTCATGGAGCGATACATATCAGTAATGAAAGATTCATTAGAAAAATCATGCAAGTTTTCAACATGCAGGACAAGTATACCGGTAATTCGATTGGGGTGCACTATGCCCGATAGCAAATCAACAATCAAAATTCTAGAAGTTACTGATACAATGCCTCCTTCTAAATACAGTTTCCGTCGCTGGTCGACCGTTAGTGTATCGGCAGTCACCACATTAAATGGTCTTTGGCATTCCTCGCTATCTGCCGACCAAGACAGCTCTAAAAGTTCCTCCCTTATGGTATCGTTATCCTCCTCAGTTCCATTAAGCAGTATAACTAGTGACCTCTTATCTTGACCATCTATTCGGGTTGGTGTAGCTAAAATGTATAATAAGTTCGCCACTATGGGCTCGATTCCCAGACCCTTACCTAATATTAGCATACAATCTTCTGAAATAAGCATGCTCTCTACTATCAATTGTTGGAAAGGGAGAGGTAAGGAGAGCTGGATATCCACAGGCCTGATCTCATCGAGATTGGGTTTCATATGATCTTCACCGTCATCCGGGATAAGGGGATAAAGTGCCTCACTATCGATCTGGCCTACCTTATCGTCATTCTCTTCATGTCTAGAAATTTCCAATACTAAATCTTCTTCATCAGAGTCTTGCTCCCTAACGAAGAGGGACATGGTTTATACAATGACTTCGTTTTCGATTTTCTTATTGTGTCTTTTTTTCTTAAAATTGACGAATTTTTTCAGAGTAGAACTCTTTACTTCGACTAAATACTCAACTTAAAATAACTGCTTATCAAGTGCCCGAATGTCTTCTATTAAAGAACGATATGAAGCCCGGAAAGGGCAGTTTATCTCACTAGAGTTTTTTCCACCGAAAACTATCCCTGGTAAGCAAAACTTATTAGCTCGTATGGCACGTATGACAGCCTTGAATCCGCTTTTTATAACGGTCACCTGGGGAGCCGGCGGCACAACCGCTGAGAAAACATTAGAATTGGCAACTATTGCTCAAAGAGAGCTGAATGTACCGGTCTGCATGCACCTGACTTGTACAAATACCGATAGGGAAATTATTGATGATGCTTTGCGAAAAGCCAAACAGGCAGACATCAGGAACATTCTTGCTTTGAGAGGAGATCCCCCCGTTGGCGAAGAATGGGACGCTGGTACCGCTCCAGGGGAATT